>CABFPE010000747.1:183681-204956 GCA_900660155.1 Hofstenia miamia
TAAATTAAAATTTTTCCTAACAATTAGTAAATTGTTCCTGGATTTTTTTAAAATAGTGTTATGCAAAGATTTTCTAAACTCATATATTATTTAATTTACTCTTAAATGAATCTCAGATTTGCCAAGTGAAAATTGCTAAATGGCTTGATGACAAACCTAAACCTTTGATATTTGTTAGTGGTCATATCAAATTTGATTTTGCTTTAAATTTATCTTATAATTTCAAAATCTTTAAATTTCCTATATTTTTAATTTATACATTCTCTTATTGCTCTTTTTATGCTATTACATGTTTTTTAAAGTTTAATGGATCATGGATCTTCTAATGATAAAAATTTTAACTCATGTAGTGGTTACAAATTCATATTGAATTGCTATTATTCACTATGTTGCTAATGTTTTTTTTAGATTTTATCTAACAGAGAATATCTGAAGTGAAAATTCCTAAATTTAATGAGGTAGTTGTTGATTGCTTTAAATACAAAATTATACTGTCATTTTCATCATTAATTACTAATGGTTAGAGTAATTCATTCATTCAGGCGATATGGAAGAAGCATGGACCCTGAAAAAAAAAATATAAAATTGTTTTCTTGTTCAGTTTTTTACGCTGATTTCAAATATATAATTTGTTTTGTGACTTTTTGCTTATTTACAAAAATAACAAATTTAAATTAATTCATTATCTCCATAGCAACTTATGACGAAATAATTTAAATGGCGGCACATTTCCATGAAAGGCATTCAATAAGTATATTCATGGAGTTGTGTTCCATCAGAAAACTTTGTGGATCCGGTAACACGTGTTCACACCAACAATGTGGAAGTAAAGTGGTCTTCAGCGAAGCGAAAGTTCAAGGCTATGTATGGAATGCTTGACCACATGTTGCCTGCTCATCTTGATGAGTACATGTGGAGAGAACGATTTGGTCGTAATATAATATTATTATTAAATTTAGGAGTGCATTAGAGAATATACAACACTTCAGATCAAGATTTGTTTCTTAAATGGAAAGCTTTACAAATGAAAAATTAAACAATTATGTTAGATTAATTCGAGATATTTCATAAATGTGCCGCCATTTAAATTATTTCTTCATAAGTTGCTATGGAAATAATGGATTAATTTAAATTATTATTTTTGTAAATAAGCAAAAAGTCACAAAACAAATTGTATATTTGAAATCAGCGTAAAAAACTGAACAAGAAAACAATTTTATTTTTTATTTTTTCAGTGTCCGTGCTTCTTCAATAATGCCTTCATTCATGATAGTTATCAATGTAATTTATTCAAAATTTTCTGTATTTATTGCAATGCGTGTCTATTATTTATCTAATACTCAAACCTGAAATAACTTGAACACACATTTTGGAATGATTTCATAACATAGCAATATGTTCAGATATAAATTAAAAATATTTTATCCCTCATTAATACTTTAAGAATTTTCATATGGAATCACTAAAAGATATGAAATGTAAATTGCGCCTATGATGTGTACTGTATTCGAAAACGTCAAGGACGAATATTTTGTATTTACTAGTCTGTTAATGATGAACGATTAAATTCCCAAAATTGAATCAACAACAAAACATTTCGGGTTCACACTGATTACGAATATAATAAAGGATTAATAATATAATTTGATTCCTAATTTGATTCTTAATGCGTTACCCACATTGATTAATTTGAATGAAACTCCGGGATTATTATAAAGTCTAGTGCTTTTGAAAGCCATTTGCTATCATCTCATCTTCAAATTCCATGTTTTTTCTTACAAGTTACATTTTGGTAAATAAAATTACAACGCAAAGCATTGTTTCTTACCGCCCACAATTCCATTATGCAAACATAATGGAAACAATGTGAACATAGAGTTTCCACATGAAATAAGGAAACATTATGGATATTTAATATGCTAATACAATATTTTCATAATTTAAACTGTTATACTATGTTTCACAATTTGAATTTAAGCTTGTTATATGAAATTACAATAACTATTTCTATATAGAATTTTATAAAATATGAATTAATAAAATGTATTGACTTGATGTACCAAAATGATTTCTGTTTTGTGCAAATGTTTCTGAGAGATTTGAGATTTTTCATTCTACTGCTGGGTGTACGGATTATGTTCAAGATATGCTTGTTCCAATTGAGATTGTTTTTGTAATGAAAGGCCAAGATCTTTAATTCAGAGGACTTCTCTATTCCCCATGAATGAGTGGATGGCGTTGATTTAAGCTTACTGTTATTTTTTGGAAATAGTCGATATGATGTGAACCGAATAAAATATTGAATGAAATTCATATTCATTGTAATAAATTTCTTTGCTTGACTTTAATCATTTATTTAAATGCACATTATAATTGCTACCAATTGTTTAAATTTTTTAGTTAAATTATGAGTTCTCTATGCTACATATATTGATTATATTCTAAGCTTAACAGTAATGTACTTTTCGNACAATTTTGTTTGGTTTATAAATAATCACACATCTTGTGTTCGATGACTGTAAAATTCTGTAAAACGCTATAAAGTACTTAAAGTTGTATCATAGCTTTTGAGTTTTTAAAATAAAAACTATACTTATTGAGAAAGTGTTAACATTCACATTTTCCTTCAATCAATGAGTAAATTTATATGAACTCTAGTTGATGATTGGATCAAAATGAATTAAGTAATTTTTGATTGGTTTATATGCTAAAGGTTGTAAAAACAAACACGTACTTTGAACACTTTTTTCAATTTAAAATTCGACAATGACTCCAAAAGCTGCTAACAAAGCTCTTACTCAAAAAAATCTACAAAAAGATGAACAGTACAAACAAGACGATCTCTCGCAAGCAAAAAAATTCGTTTTAAAGACCGTGTATTCTCTAAAGACTATTGGTAAAGAAGTTCAACCTGACGAAGTAGTCAACAGTCTCAACGAAATTTCCAAAGAACGTCAGATAAAATATGTCTCTATTAGAGAATTAAAAATCGGCGAGTGGCAAAAAATACATAACGCATATAGTCTTCACACAAAGTATGGCCCTGCGGTAAAAATTATACTTGAAAATGGTAAATGCTTCTTCCTCCCTAAACGTTATGCAGAGAAATCTACAGGGGANCTCAACGAAATTTCCAAAGAACGTCAGATAAAATATGTCTCTCTTAGAGAATTAAAAATCGGCGAGTGGCAAAAAATACATAACGCATATAGTCTTCACACAAAGTATGGCCCTGCGGTAAAAATTATACTGGAAAATGGTAAATGCTTCTTCCTCCCTAAACGTTATGCAGAGAAATCTACAGGGAAAAAATACAAAATGCTTATCGGACTTAAAATTCGACGTGGAAAGGATAAACCACCAATACATCCAGGTGGCAATGCACAGACTGTATTCAGATTTAGCGTTTAATATATTTAGAATAAATATGTATATACCACTGATTTATATTTTACATTTTGTACATTAGGTGTTAAAACAATATTTTCTTTATATAGAAATAAAATATTTTTCAAGGCGATTTACTCATTTTATTCAAATATACATTTTCTATATCTCGCAATATGCAATTAGGAAAACCGGATTTTAACTCAATTTCCCCAATAAATGTTTTAAAATCATATAGAGATTGAGAATTTTTAAAAAAAAATAAATCTAATATTGTTAGAGTTTCTAAATCATAGCATTGGAGATAATACCAATATATTTTGGATTTCCAAGTATTTTTTCCACTATTTGAGATTATAAAATATGTATATTTATTACTACATTTAGCTCCAGTTTTTTTGAGGTATTGCTATAAGTTTTTATACATCTGACACGTTTCCTTTTGTTACGGTTTCACTAGTACATGTTTTAACACAATTGACAAATATTCATTTTTTCCATAACATTTTGACTATGCATAAACCTCCAATTTACGTTTCTAAATGCATAGATCTCGAAATCATCAAAAAGTCTTATTTAAATTTTTGTTACCAAAGATATTAAATGTGTGAAATTTGAATATTATTTTGTAATCACATGAAACAAAGCTAGTAATATTAACTTTTTAAATGCAAAAATAACTTACATTATTGAATGAATTCAGCCATCACCACTTGAATCATTGTGAAAACTGAATAATTTATATATATTATAGTAAAAATACATTTACGCAAATGATTAAATTGAATGATTTTACAAAACACATAGTCGTACACAGTTTGCATGAAAAGAAGTAAATTTTTAATTCGAAATCAAATGAAACAAAATTTGTAATANTATTAAATTTCTACTTTGAATCTTCAATTTATCGGAAAATAATTAATTGTATTGAATATTGTCAATTATGACGAAATATCAATTCATCTTTTGAACTTGATGGGTAAACCGGTGTTTTAGTATTGTTCAAACTTAAAATTCGATATCATATTTCAATTTTGGAGGTCTGAATTTACATATAAAATATGTCCAGCAAATAAAAATTGGGAAGACTGTCTAGGTTACTCAATGGTAAAAATAATCACCTTGGTAGAACTTGGCGAAGAAAAGCCAACAAATCTAATGTGTAGCGATGGTAGCCTTCTTGAGTGAGATGAACACCATCAGGTAGCCTCAAGCTACTCCGTCGAACCAACGTTGAAAATGAAGCTGGGATACCAGCTTCAGAAATAAGTCTGAGTAGCTTGGCCTGGCAAACTCTGCAATTGAAGTCAGCTCTCGGGGGTGAAGCAAAAAAAGAGACAAAAGCATTCTTCTGTCGAAGGAGCTTCAATGTCGCAATAATTCCAGCAGCAACAAATTCTGGACACGAATCATCTCTGCTGAGATCATTGCTGCCCCAGATTACCACCACACACTCAAAATCTGAAAGATTTTCTGCAAGATCTGCCAACGTCTTCTTCTTTCCCCTTGAATAACGTAAACAGCCTTCCCATTGAAAAGCAGTCTACGAGAAAGAAGGAAAAACGCGAGTACCTGTCATTCTGGCAAGATGAGAGGTACCCACAACAGCAATGCGTCTATTTTGGACTATACGCTCCATTACAAATAAAGTTTTGAATTGTCCTATACAAACAACAATTTTTGAATTAAATATTTTTATTTTTCTTAACAATTAGTAAATTGCTCCTAGATTTTTTAAAAATATTGCTATCAAAAAAGATTGTTATATATCTAAAGCGAAATTTAAGTCATGATTTAAATTAAATGGACGCCATTTTTTGGAAATATACATGTGTTAAATTGAAAATTAATAATTATAATGTAATGGCTTCATAAGTCGATTTCTGTTCTAAAACTGCGTTTAATACCTATTTTTAAGCTTCCTTAAACTATTCGCATTGTTAGATTTTTAATTTGATGAATGCTTTGTTCGCATTTTTAAGAAATATTACTAATTTTGGTTGAAATTCGCAAAAACGCAAATTTTGTTAAACATTATATATAATCACTCTTTTAATAGTGTTTTAATTGAAAAAATGAATGCATTTTTAGATTGTAAAGCTTTAAAATTACTTATAAATGTGGTTTTTCACTTCCTAATCACTTTTGTGAGGTATTGAATTTAACTTTTACTTAATGTACATTCAAAATTACCTGCTGTAAGGAAATTGATTTTTGTAAAAGCTTCAGAAGTTTATTGTTATAGTAAAACTGCGTTTAATACCTATTTTTAAACTTCCTTAAACTATTGGCATTGTTAGATAATTAATTTGATGAATGCTTTGTTCGCATTTTTAAGAAATATTACTAATTTTGGTTGCTTCCAAAGTCGAATTTTAGTTGAAAATTAGTCATTCTACCTAAATTTAATGCTTCTAAATCGATTTGTGCAAGTAAATTTCCACTTTGAGCCTTCAATTAATCGCAAAATGATGAAATGTATTGAATTTTCTCAGTTTAGCCGAAAATTCACTGAATGTTCAAACTTTCTTGGTAAACCGATCTTTCAGTGTTGTTTAAACCCTAAAATCAATGTCATATCTAGATTCTAGAGGTCTTAATTTACTTGAAAAATTTTATCTCTGATTTTTCATGTCCATTTAGACATTGTATTATCAAGTCTTACTATGTCATTCCTTGGATTATTCAATTTCACCTATATTGAAGAAATTTCATTTTACTGGAGCCCTTCCAAAGTCGAATTTTAGTTGAAAATTAGTCATTCTACCTAAATTTAATGCTTCTAAATCGATTTGTGCAAGTAAATTTCCACTTTGAGCCTTCAATTAATCGCAAAATGATGAAATGTATTGAATTTTCTCAGTTTAGCCGAAAATTCACTGAATGTTCAAACTTTCTTGGTAAACCGATCTTTCAGTGTTGTTTAAACCCTAAAATCAATTTTAGAGGTCTGAATTTACTTAGAAATGTTTCTCTAATATTTTTTAAGTCTATATAGGCCTCGCATTTCCATAATTTGTTGAAGCCTTCCTTGAAACATTCAGTGTGCCCTAATTTGAAGAATTTTGATTTGTGTGTAAGTCTTCCAAACGTTAATATTTCTTAAAAAGTCTGAAAATAACTTATGCAGTAAATTTAGAATTAGCCTGGCTACAATGAGTGAGAGTCAGCTCTCTCATGATACCCCTGCTCCAAAGCAGATAATACTTGAGTTCATTACTCAGGGGGGACCAGGAATCTGGTACAATCTTAAAACAGCTTCTTTATATCAATATCATTATAAAATTTTGCTCCAAAACTGAATTTGATATTAGAAGTTATAGGTTTTTATTCTTAAAAATGAGATTTTTAAAATTTAATTTCAGACATCTATATTTAAAAATTTCATCATTGCAAATATTGTCAGATCAATGGTGCTATCCCATTTAGTATTTCTTAGCAAATAAAGATAAATAAAAACATACCTCTTTATGTAGAATTATATTTTAAAGCCAAGCATATATAATTGAAAAACCATATAAGGTTCTTCAAACATATACACGAGGGAATGGACATATAAAATATGTCCAGCAAATAAAAATTGGGAAGACTGTCTACGTTACTCACTGGTAAAAAGAATCACCTTGGTAGAACTTGGCGAAGAAAAGCCAACAAATCTAAAGTGTAGCGATGGTAGCCTTCTTGAGTGAGATGAACACCATCAGGTAGCCTCGAGCTACTCCGTCGAACCGACGTTGAAAATGAAGCTGGGAAACCAGCTTCGGAAATAAGTCTGAGTAGCTTGGCCTGGCGAACTCTGCAATCGAAGTCAGCTCTGGGGGGTGAAGCAAAAAAGCAGACAAAAGCATTCTTCTGTCGAAGGAGCTTCAATGTCGCAATAATTCCAGCAGCAACAAATTCTGGACACGAATCATCTCTGCTGTGCTCATTACCTACTTCTTAAAATGAAAAATCCTTATCATATTTCAATTTTAGAGGTCTGAATTTACTTAGAAATGTTTCTCTCTTATTTTTTAAGTCTATATAGGCCTCGCATTTCCATAATTTGTTGAAGCCTTCCTTGAAACATTCAATTTCACCTATATTGAAGAAATTTCATTTTACTGGAGCCCTTCCAAAGTCGAATTTTAGTTGAAAATTAGTCATTCTACCTAAATTTAATGCTTCTAAATCGATTTGTGCAAGTAAATTTCCACTTTGAGCCTTCAATTAATCGCAAAATGATGAAATGTATTGAATTTTCTCAGTTTAGCCGAAAATTCACTGAATGTTCAAACTTTCTTGGTAAACCGATCTTTCAGTGTTGTTTAAACCCTAAAATCAATGTCATATCTAGATTCTAGAGGTCTTAATTTACTTGAAAAATTTTATCTCTGATTTTTCATGTCCATTTAGACATTGTATTATCAAGTCTTACTATGTCATTCCTTGGATTATTCAATTTCACCTATATTGAAGAAATTTCATTTTACTGGAGCCCTTCCTAAGTTGAATTTTATTTGAAAATTAGACATTTTACCTAAATTTCAGGGTTCTGAATCGATTTGTGCTATTAAATTTCTACTTTGAATCTTCAATTCATCGGAAAATAATTAATTGTATTGAATATTGTCAATTATGACGAAATATCAATTCATCTTTTGAACTTGATGGGTAAACCGGTGTTTTAGTATTGTTCAAACTTAAAATTCGATATCATATTTCAATTTTGGAGGTCTGAATTTACATATAAAATATGTCCAGCAAATAAAAATTGGGAAGACTGTCTAGGTTACTCAATGGTAAAAATAATCACCTTGGTAGAACTTGGCGAAGAAAAGCCAACAAATCTAATGTGTAGCGATGGTAGCCTTCTTGAGTGAGATGAACACCATCAGGTAGCCTCAAGCTACTCCGTCGAACCAACGTTGAAAATGAAGCTGGGATACCAGCTTCAGAAATAAGTCTGAGTAGCTTGGCCTGGCAAACTCTGCAATTGAAGTCAGCTCTCGGGGGTGAAGCAAAAAAAGAGACAAAAGCATTCTTCTGTCGAAGGAGCTTCAATGTCGCAATAATTCCAGCAGCAACAAATTCTGGACACGAATCATCTCTGCTGAGATCATTGCTGCCCCAGATTACCACCACACACTCAAAATCTGAAAGATTTTCTGCAAGATCTGCTAACATCTTCTTCTTTCCCCTTGAATAACGTAAACAGCCTCCCCATTGAAAAGCAGTCTACGAGAAAGAAGGAAAAACGCGAGTACCTGTCATTCTGGCAAGATGAGAGGGGTTAGGGTTAGCTTCAGAAGTTATTGTTATAGTAAAACTGCAGCTTATACCTATTTTCAAACCTGCTGAATCTATTCGCTTTGTTAGATTTTTAATTTGATGAATGCTTTGTTCGCATTTTTAAGAAATATTACTAATTTTGGTTGATTCCAAAGTCGAATTTTGGTTGAAAATTAGTAATTTTAACTAAATTTCAGGGTTCTGAATCCTAAAAGCAATGTCATATCTAGATTCTAGAGGTCTTAATTTACTTGAAAAATTTTATCTCTGATTTTTCATGTCCATTTAGACATTGTATTATCAAGTCTTACTATGTCATTCCTTGGATTATTCAATTTCACCTATATTGAAGAAATTTCATTTTACTGGAGCCCTTCCAAAGTCGAATTTTAGTTGAAAATTAGTCATTCTACCTAAATTTAATGCTTCTAAATCGATTTGTGCAAGTAAATTTCCACTTTGAGCCTTCAATTAATCGCAAAATGATGAAATGTATTGAATTTTCTCAGTTTAGCCGAAAATTCACTGAATGTTCAAACTTTCTTGGTAAACCGATCTTTCAGTGTTGTTTAAACCCTAAAATCAATGTCATATCTAGATTCTAGAGGTCTTAATTTACTTGAAAAATTTTATCTCTGATTTTTCATGTCCATTTAGACATTGTATTATCAAGTCTTACTATGTCATTCCTTGGATTATTCAATTTCACCTATATTGAAGAAATTTCATTTTACTGGAGCCCTTCCAAAGTCGAATTTTAGTTGAAAATTAGTCATTCTACCTAAATTTAATGCTTCTAAATCGATTTGTGCAAGTAAATTTCCACTTTGAGCCTTCAATTCATCTCAAAATGATTAATTGTTTTGAATTCTGTGAATTTCAGAAGTTGATTTTTGTTCAAAAGTTTTAAATTCTGAATGTATTAACATGTGCTTTATTGTAAAAAATTTATATATAATTGAAACTTTTTAATCCTTTTCTTCCAATAGAATTAATTTAATTAAAGGCATTTAATCGGAATTACAAAATCTTAGAATCATATATTGTTCAACCATTTGTAATGACATGATATATGAATAACATCCCCAAAAGAGAAATGTTTGAAATAATGTTTATTAAATTACTAATATTATGAAATATCATTAATGACCTCTTTTATTACTTTTATAGAAATTTTCAAATATTATATCATACTGATAACCTGTAAAATGATCAGAAAGATAAATAGTATCATATATTAACTCTTTAAGACAAGTTTGTGTGAGACATAAGTTGTTTTCAGCTGATGATGACTCTTTTCTCTTTTTGTGAATTTGTCACATATGAATTCTACAGCTGATACTTAATTCAAAAAAACAAATATTTACAATGTTATAGCTTTTAAATTTTCAATTATTATGTTATCTAACTATAAAAGTATTTATTTTTTAAATTAATTCCTAATGTGAGCATTTGCAAATTGCAGTGCTATAGTATATTTTTTGAAGCTGTATTTATGTTTTTAGATGAGTATTTTACAACAATTTAATATTGTACCCATAATTGGTGATGGCAACTGCTTCTATAGATGTTTAGCCCATCATTTCCTTTCAGACAGTAATTTATACATGTCTGTCAGATGCTCCCTCCACAACTACATATTAAACAACTTTGATTTAATTAAATTAACTCTAATTAATTTTGCATGTTTTAATAGTGTTGATGAATTGCTGTGTGTTTATAAAGTGAATAAAGATTTTGAATGGACTGTGGGTGATGAAGTTTTTCTTGCTAGCATGATGTATGATTGTAAAATTTTTTTAATTAATAATGATATGTCTACAACAGCTGTGTACACACCCCTCATCAGTGAAAACAGTAAAATTTTGTATTTGCGCTATCATAGTAATGTTCATTTTGAATACTTACAACCTAAATCTTTAGAAAATACAATAAATTTACAAAATAATGAATACAATACAAATGCAAATTTTTTAACTATTAATAGTTATAAAGAGATTTTAAATAACAATATATCTTTGTGCTTTAATATAATGCCCATTACTAATGATGGCAATTGTTTTTATAAATGTATTTCCTTTCATTGCTATAACAGTACTGAATACCAAAGTCGCATTAGAATAAAACTCACAAATTACATTTTTTATAACTTTGATAAATTTAAAGATATTTTAGACATTAATGAAAATATTAAAACAGGAAATGACTACATAAATTATAGTAAAATCAATGAAGACTTTGCATATGCAACTAACAATGACATATTAATTACATCAATTTTATTTAATGTGCAGATATACACAATAAATGATAGTGGAGTGCAAGCTGCAATGAATTGTCCTTATGTTAGAGATGATTCAACAGTAATGTTTTTAAGGACAAATGATAATATACATTTTGAATATTTAGATTATAGAGGTGCACCATGTAAACTGAGTGAAAATACAATACTAACAGATTATGAATATGAACAATTCTTTAATAAAAAGGCAATAATAAGATGCAGAAAAATAAGTCCAAGTAATGAAACCATGTACAAAAGACAACATGCACAGTTTTTTAACAGACAATTAATTGTGAAATGCCAAAGACTTAATTTAAATGAACATAAATTAATAAATTATTACACTGATGAAGTATACAAAAAATTTAAACAGTTTTGTAAAACATTGACAGAAATATATATATGTTGTAGTTGTGGAAAGCATTTATTTAAGGATCAAATAAGACACTTAACTAAAAAAATGCAAGAAAAGATAAATGAAAATATAAAAGACATGTTCTATAATAGTGATGAAAATATATGTCATTCATGCTATGAGTATATAAGTAAAAATAAGCATGCTAGATTTTCTAAAGCAAATATAAATTTTCCAGAAAAAATAGAATGTTTATCCAAATTAAATGAAGTGGAGGAAATGATGTGCAGTGTAAGGATTCCATTTTTTTCATTAAGAAGAAATATTATTTCAAATGTAGATTTCATAAGGGGCTCTGTAGTAAATATTCCATTTTGTATAAGAGATAATATAAATAAGTTGCCAAGAAGACCTGATGATTTGCCTGTAGAATTTATTGGAGCACAATTAAAAAGAAATAAAACAGCAAAATCAAAACAAATAGAGAAATTAATCAGACCTAATCTAATAAGAGAATGTGTAGACTATTTATTAACAAATTCTGATTTGTGGCAAGAATATGTTAGAGAATTGGATGATGAGTGGAATTATAATGCTGAATCAAATGAAGAATTACTTGAAGATTTAGAAGAATTGTTTGAAGAATTTTTTGATAATAAAGCAGGTGAACAAAATTTACCACATCCAGAAACCTTAATAATGCCAGAAGGAAGCTTAGAAGAATTTGATAGAAGATTAGTAAACATATATCCAGATAAAAGGTCTTCACCAATATCAATTTTCACAGATAAATATGCAGAGTATCTTGCATTTCCTTCAATATTTATGGGCAAAACATTAGAAATTAATGAAACAGTAATTAATTCATATATTGAAATATGCAAATGGCAATTATTAAATAATTTAAATATTGAAAAAAGTAAAAGAAACATAATGTTCAAATATGCATCAGCAATATTAAAATATGTATATAATTTAAGCCAATATCACATAAAGAAGTCTTATGCAGGAGATAGAAACTTAACAAAAGCTGATATAAACAAAAAAGATACATTTACTAATATGCAAAAAAATGATCTTGCTTATAAATTTTTGAAAGTTATCAAAGGAAGTCCAATATATTTTGAGGAATGTAAAAAAGATATATATGCAATGATAAGGCAATTAGGTGTGCCAACGTTTTTTTTAACCTTTTCACCAGCTGATAAAAGATGGGTAGATTTAAAAGAGCTTTTAATAAAATTAAGCAAATCCAATATTAATATTAATAAGTTGAAGAATATAGAAATAATGAATTTAATAACTGAGCATTCAGTAATTGTTACTGCCTTTTTTAAAGAGAAGTTTACAAAGATCATAAAATTCATAACAGATAATAATTGTATAGGCAAAATAACAGATTATTGGTATAGGTTTGAATGGCAAAATAGAGGAATGCCACATGTTCATATGATATGCTGGATTGAGAATGCACCAATTTTAAAACAAAACAGTAATGAAGAAATATGTAGTTTTATAGATAAGTATATTTCCAGTAACATAGAGGATATAAAGAACAATAGTTGTAATTTAATTGACTCTTGGGGAAGCAGTGAAGACTATATTAAAGTACAAACACATAATCATACTAAATCATGTCAAAGGAAGGGTAGGTGCAGATATAATTTCCCAAAACTTCCAATGAAGCAAACTATTATAATTGAAAGTTCCAAACAAACAATAGTTGAGGAAGATAATAAAAAGTGGATAAGTTTGCTAAAATGCTTAACTAATTGTTCAAAAGGATTAAAAAAATTTCATAATATTGATGAATTTCTATTTGAAAATAATCTTACAGAGGAACAATACATAAATCTAATAAAGAAATTTCTTAAAAAAACTAAATATTTTACAAAAAGAAGTATGAATGATATCAATATTAATAATTTCAATCCCCTACTTTTAAAAATGTGGGAATCAAATATAGATATTTCATACATAACAGATGCTTATTCATGTGTAATGTATATAGTTAACTACATATCAAAAACAGACAACTCATTCACCAATCTTTTAAAGGAATGCAAAGATGACATAGATAAAGTTTGCAAAACTTTTATCAAATATAATGAAGTTTCAATATTTGAATGTATACACTATTTATTACAGAATCCTTTTAAATTTTCAACTATACAAGTAAAATTTGTAAACACACAAATGGAAGAAGATAAATTTGCAAAACTAAAAAGTAAAAAAGAATTACACAATATTCCAGATCATAGTACTGACATATTTTGTCATGATCAGTTTTTAAATTATTTAATAAGACCAAATAATTTAGAAGATATATGCTATGCTGAATTCATAGCCAACTATGATATAACATTTAAAAATCAAAAAAGTGAAAATATCATGAAAATAGATAAGTACTGTTATAGAAAAAGAAATAGAATGAGCATAATTAGGTTTTGTAATTTTTCAAAAAAGCAAGGGGATAAATACTTCTATGAAAAGTTGTACCTTTATTTACCTACAAGAGTACATCATACAAATAATTTAAGAAATCTTTACATTTCCAATATGGAATTAATTGAATCAAAAATGAAATTATTTTATAAAACTCATATAGACTTAAATGAAATTGTTGTTGATACTGATTGTGAGGCTGGAGAGTTCTTAGTCAATATTGATAATGTAGATGATTTATTAGATGTACAATTAGAGATAGATTTTCAACACAAATTAAAAATAATATCAGATAAGTCTACAGAGGACACAGAATATATAGAAGATGTTATCTCTGAGAATGAACTTAATAAATTAGTTAAATCATTAAATAATGATCAATCATACATAACAAATTATGTTGTCAAAAAAATTAAACAAAATGAAGTGATGTATTTGTTTCTGTCTGGAGAAGGTGGTGTTGGAAAAACTACAGTAATAAAAGCAATTTATAATATCAATGCTATAAATTTTAGAATGAAACAAAAATTTCTTAGTGAAGAAGCATTTGGAGATATAAGTCTTAAATTATTTAATATCCATTCCGAAAAGGTCTCTTGAAAATAGATATTTCATACATAACAGATGCTTATTCATGTGTGAAGAATATTAAAGATTTAACATCATTAACATTAAACCAAATAAGAAATAGATTTGCAAATTTAAAGTTACTAATAATAGATGAAATTTCATTAGTAGGATACAACTTCCTCAATGCTATAAATTTTAGAATGAAACAAATATTTCTTAGTGAAGAAGCATTTGGAGGTATAAGTGTATTATTATGTGGTGATCTATTTCAATTGCAACCAGTTAAAGATAAATGGATTTTTGATAAAAATGCAGGCTACAATATCTTCACAGATATATTTCAATTTTTTGAACTTACAATAAATATGAGAGCAAGGGATGATAAAACTTACTCTAATTTTCTACAGAAATTACGTATTGGAAAAATAACAAAGGAACAAATTTTGGAATATTTACAAAACAATATAATTGATGTCACTACATATGGAAAAGACACCAACTATTTATGTGCAACTAATAAAATAGTAGATTATATAAATCAAGAAATTATTGATCAACAGCAAGAGGTTATAATTGTAAAAGCAGTAGATTGTTATAATAGAATTGTTGTTACAACAGATATTAATCAAATAAAACATGCTTTACAGAATAATATATTTGGTAATCTTAGCCCTGTTTTAAAACTTTGTAAAGGATTAATGTATAGCTTGACAATGAGATCAAAAATTTATACCTTGATAAATTAAGTTATAACAGATGAAGGTGTTATGAAGTTCTTTAGAATTAATAGAAAAATTTAAATATTGGCTTGAGATGGATTTCTCTCCAAGACAATATAGATATATTAAATTAAAATGCTTAGAAATAGTTATTTTGAAAAATTCTAAAATATTGAATTATAATGGTATAAATATTAAGTTAAATTGGTATTAAGCACTTAAAAGAAGAATCATCATTTACATGTTCTTCATGTTAAATGTGGTAATCATAAAAAAAATTTATTACATTTCTAGTTTAAATTCCTGTAAGATAATTATGTCAACTTTTACCTTTGCTTAAGTAATTTGGCTGTTTGTGCTACTTAGAAATTCATTTTTCTTATAAAAGTTCACACAGAATTTGGTTTTTTATCATTTATTGGATTGAGATGGATTTCTCTCCATGTATAATACATCAAAATATTTTGATTCAATGACTACAAAACTAATGTTGAGTCTATCGTTGTTAAGGCCACTGCCTTAAATTGGCGTGGCCTCTTTTGGTATGCGTAGAAAACCACCTCAGAAGAAGAACATGTATAATCAAAACATTTTGATTCAATGACTACAAATTATAGTACTCTTGGCTATTACATTGATAATAAGGCTGATGTTCATTAATGTCTTGCAGTCTGAATATATTTGCAATTTTTAAACGCTCAATAAAATGTAAGAACAATTACATCAGGCGTCTATTGAATAAATTGTAGCATTGGGTGATAATTAATGTTTTCAGACAAAAACATGAGCAATCAAAATGAATGGGCAACTGATAAGGAACTGCTAGCTTCTGATAGAATGTTATTTGGAATCAGGCAGGACATTCAGTATTATTGGTCAACATCTATTTAGAAACCAGGACTTTCTCACAGAGTGTTTCATTCAATGATTTGGAATTTATTTACATTAGGATAAGAAACAACTTTGTTAACACCTTCAAACTGGACAAATGCAGTCTGAATATATTTGCAATTTTTTATTCAAGAATCTCATTGAAACAATTTATATTATATCAATTATTAGAATAAATTGTAGCATTGGGTGATAATTACCTGAATCAGACAAAAACATGAGCAATCAAAATGAATGGGCAACTGATAAGGAACTGCTAGCTTCTGATAGAATGTTATTTGGAATCAGGCAGGACATTCAGTATTATTGGTCAACATCTATTTAGAAACCAGGACTTTCTCACAGAGTGTTTCATTCAATGATTTGGAATTTATTTACATTAGGATAAGAAACAACTTTGTTAACACCTTCAAACTGGACAAATCCACAAAGAATACCTATCTTACAAAATCACTTTATCAATGTACAATGATCAAATTTATTTTGTTTAAACTTTATTCATTTATTAAATATCTAATACAGCCCATTAAAGTCAATGTGCATACCACTGTCAGCTAAACATAGTATTCATCACGAGGCATAAATTGGTTCGTGGCAGTATTTTTGAAGCAGACAACATTCACACTACATAGCAATGCGAAAAAGTAGACAATTTTTTTAGAGGTTTATTTGTGATATTTGTGGAACATAATTTTATGAGAAAGATATTAAATATTTTTTTCATATTATTGAATATTTAACTGGGGCGATACATCTGTCAAACAATAACGCAGGTGTCCTAAGTTTGACTCAGTGAGGACAGAAACCTCACATAGAACAAAAGGGAAAAAGTAAACTTGATCTTGATATTCAGTATGAATACAGACTAAGAAAGCAGGGCCTATCAATCCTTTTAATTTTAAGAGTTTTAAACAAGAGGTGCCAGAAAAGTTACCATTTGCAGAGTGGCGAACCCTTAAGGGGTATGGGAGCTATAAGGAATGAGCAGAACGAAGAAGAAGACCAAAGACACACTACCCCAAGGGCGTGGGTGATACAGGACTGATCGTTTTGGTCTATTCAATGTTCGAACTCTAAACTTCTGATANAAAACGTGAAATATTAATTAATCAAAATGATTTTCTTAGTTGAAGTTATAACCATATTTTCAATTTTGTTTCTGAATATTCATATTTTAACAACTATTTCAGGCAACATTCCTTATCTATATAAACACTAAATAAATTTCATTCAAAAGCAAATGGTAGTGCATTCCATTTGCATAGCTTAAAATAAAATGTTGGCTTAGTGTCACTTCCTCCAATTTGAATGGAAATATAATTTTAATTACATAGAATAGATTAGAATGAAAAAATGATTTTTAAATATGGTCTTATTTTGCAAAATGTTAAGTATGTTTAAAATGATTATTATAAAGTAATTGAAGTATTGGCCTGGCAACAATGAGTGAGAATCAGCTATCTCATGAGACCAGGAATCTGGAAAAATCTCAAATAATTTTTTTGTTTACTATTTCAAATATGCATTATGCTGTAAAAACAGAACTAGGCTGGCAACAATTACTGAGAGTGAGCACTCTTTTGAGACCCCTGCACTTTATCAGTTAATATTTGATCAAATTACTCAAGACCAATCAAATGGACATGTCAATGCTAACTCAACCCATTCATAGTAGAACTAAGGAAGCAACTAACGTTGCTATTTTAGCTGTGAAGCTAAAGATATATTATTAGTTAAACCCATTCCTAATACTCTAAAATTCTTATATCCAATGTAGGATATTAATTAAGCATGAATACTAAGAAACATGAACTCCAATCAAATGGAAATTTCAATGCAAACTCAACCCATTCATAGTAGAACTAAGGAAGCAACTAACGTTGCTATTTTAGCTGTGAAGCTAAAGATATAATAAAGATATATTATTAGTTAAACCCATTCCTTATAATCTAAAAATTAAACATAATGAATGTTTTAATTCTATTATTTACATTAATAAAAAGGGTGTGTCTTTTAAATTACATACACCACTTGATCACAATGTCACACAATACACCAATGCCACCCCTCCTACTTGTGTCTTCTTTTAGTTAATCTATCAACCTTTCTTTTTCAGCATTTTTTATCTCGATTTCTATCATTCTTTCTGTTAGTTGCTCTATTTGTTTTGTCAACTGTTTTCTTTCCTTTGTATTATTTTCGATAACTTCCATTAACTGAATTACAGTGAGATCATTGGTCAATTCTGCTGGTTGCAATACCTGCTCTGTTGGGGATTGTTCACTTTCAGCGGGGGACATATTTACGTTTTGATTTTTGGGTGTGTTCCTCATCTGAGGAGTTTTTTTAGTTCTGGGTTTACTCTTTGTTTGTTTCTTTGAATGAACCATTTTTCATTTTAGCTTTGAGTATTCTTCTGGTTGGCCCCTTCCTAAATTTTCTCTGTGCTCCAGTATGGTATCCATTGTTCATTCCCTCCTTTTCTCTTCTTTCTTTTCTGGGTGTCACTATAGATTTACTTCCACCAATTCCATCCTTTTCTTTTTTCGGTTTTCCTCCAATTCAAGTGATTCAAGAAGAAACAACTATCTTAACTCAAATCTTCCTTTGCACTGTCAGGCACCTGTCACAGTAACCATGTAGAATCTTGCCAACCTTCCAACTAATAAAGCTTAACTTAATTTAGGAGCTGCTGTGACATTTTTCCCTCCTTGACTAGTATGGTAGGTGACAGATCCCAACTTTCCATCTCTCTTCTTTCATTCTAACTTTGAGTTGCATATTAATTACATTAATATCTGATCAACTAGTATTGGTAAGAAAACTAACAACTGTACTTTAGATACAAGACAAGAGATAGATGGTACAATGTACAGGGTAGACTACCCGACCTGAAGCAAAGCACAAAGAGGAATCAAAGTATTACAGTATAACAATTAATTCCAGCTGACACTTGAACATCGAAACACCAACTGCAACACCAGTGACTCAGTGCAGTGAAATAGTGTGCATGAATACGATAGTGACAGTGTATGATACCTTATTAATTTAGTGCATTGATTGTTCTTGTTATCAATGAAGTTGTAATATAAATGGAATTCGCAACCAGGATGCATTAGGTTGTTATGCTTCCTTACATGTAATATTCTTACATATAAATAAATACATGTTGAAATTGATAACATCGTTTTTGTAAATGTTGTAGCCATCTAACGGATCAATTTTTATCTAATTTGAAAATTTATATGCCAGCGAAATTAAATTTACAATTTATGCTATCAGAAAATGCTTTGTAGGAATTAATTATAGCATTCTCTTATCTAATAACAGCAAAGGTGTAAGCACCAGCTACCTACCGCATTGCAAAATGTTTGAATGGTGAACAAATTAATGTTGGTGCAAAGCTGTTACGAAGCTCCCATTAAATGAAGTCATTGAAAACCATCTTGAATACCCTAGTGCTTGAAAATTTAGCTTTCCATGACAATTAATAAAATAACCTGACAAAGAAAAGCAAAGTAAATCCAATGAATTAACATCATCACCAAAATAATAAATTGCACAATTTTTATACTTGAAAATAATAGACGGTCAAATATTTGGCTAGTACCTGTTAATCTAAGTTGTTGACAATTTCCAATTCTCTGATTATCATTTGTCTGCTGATTATGCACGTCAGCATTAATTAGCATTTGCGACTTCAGCCTTTCACCATTTGTCAAATATACTGCCAAATTAATTAATATGAAAAAATACTGCATTATAATTTTACAAATAATTAACTAATCATAATCATGTGTGGTACAATTAATATTTATTTCAAAGTTCAGTCTTAGTTCTTTTCTCTATTTTTCTTACTTTGACCACACATGATTGGATTACATTACACTAACTTATTGCTAATTGAAGACATAGGAAGTGTGCCTAAATGATTCTCACAATTAATTATTCTGCTATATTATTTTTTTAATATAGTTGTTAATTTTTTATTTTTTGTGGGTCAAAACATTAGTATCAAAGTTCCAAATAAAAGCCAATTTTTTAGTTTAGCAAAAATAGAAATGATTGCAATCTTATGGAATTTACTTTTTTTTCTGAGCTGGTCCCTTTTAAATTTTGTGATGGGCAACACTAATGTCAGACCCTCAGTGAGATATATAGATATCAACCATAAAGCAGATCTGCTGTTGAAGTGAGGGGCTCTGCTTTCTTCATATAGCATGGATCAGAAGTCAGTATGATCAGAGATTTCTAAAGAGCATTGAATATTAGTAATAAATCATTGCTCTGAATAATGGTAGGTTTGTGATTGAGATGCTATTGAAATGACAGGCCAGATGTTATCAGTTGGTCTATCAGCTTTGATGGACTCCTAAATGTTGTTGACTTCATTTGGTGTATTTACTAATTGTGAATAAGAAAACAAAGCACAAATATTTGTGATAATGTTAGGAGCATGTTGTTCTGGAATTAGTTCATATGATTGCACTTGTAGAATTAAAAGGTGGTAGGGATGAATTTTGAGTAGAAACAAGTCTATATGTATTAAAGCAGCAGGTGAATTGCAAAAATTGTGTAATCCTAATATCCTGAATTGTTGAGGTCTAAGAATAAAAAAGTTATCTATGATCAATTCTAGTTCATATAGTTCTGATTCCCAGTAAGCACTATCATCCAAATCACTAATAACAAGTCTCATCTTGTGAAATTTAGCTAATTAGTAAGCCAGTGAAAGTTCATCCAGTAACTTAGAATTAGATAACTCTTCTTCCTTGATAAAGTAAATAATTAAAATATTTTCCAGTGATTGATTAATTTGCAATTTTAAAACCAAATCATCTTTGTAGGTAATAAATTTATGTAAATCCATAAATCTAAATTCATTATCAACATAAGTGTGTTTGCCACACTCTACAGTTGATTGCTGCTGCTCAATGTCACATAGATATCACACACTGTGGGGAGGCATGGTATGTAGTGATTTTAACCCGAATTATCCTAGCGTTGCCATATGGCAACACTAATGTTTTTAATGATATAATATAGAATATTATAGACATTTTGATAAATGTCTTGCACAGTGCTTTGTATTAATGCTTTCCGCGCATTTGAATAGTTTATTTCAAAATCTGACAAAAACATTCAATCTTTCAACAAGTTATATTGTAGAAAATGTCTGCTAATAAAACGTAAGTGTTTATTTGTCACCTATGAATACATTATGCAAACAATTGAAATAAAGCACATGAAATATGAATATTAGACTATCCTATACACATTGATATATGTCATATACAAAGGCCTTGCAAATTACGATTATGAATACATTTTTAATAGCGTTGCCATATGGCAA
>CABFPE010000747.1:212978-237268 GCA_900660155.1 Hofstenia miamia
TGATAATATTAAAGGAATGGAATTTGATACCAAATTTAAAAACACTTATAATTCTGATTTGCAACATTGTCAATATAAGATAATTGGTACACAAGTATTCTTTAGAGGAATATGCCAAAAGGGTATGCACTACTTGCAAAATCATGCAAATATAATTAAAATTTATCAAGAACTTGCATATAGTTTAGAGTATAATAAATTATTATTTGGACTAGCTACATCTAATGGTGTAATTTGGTGTGATATTTCACATAAGAATGGCCCATTTTGGCTGTTTGCAAGTGACAAAGAACCTATAAAATGGATTAGTTTGCAAAATTTGACATATTTCCTCCCAAAGACAANTGAAATTAATTTTTTCTAATCTCTTAAGGGTAATCATATAACTTGGAAATTTTTTTCTTCATTTTCCTTATATAGTAATGAGTAAAAGAGTTCAAATTGTAAGTGAACCAATTATGCTGAAAACAGGTAATAATACCAAGACAGGAGAAAATGAAAAAACTTATGGAGTGCAATCAATGTGTTGTTTTAATGAAACAAGGAAATGTGAATTAACAAGTCCAAAAGAAGTTACAAAATATGTAATACATAACTTTAAAATACAAAAATTTAATTATCCTAAGTTAAATCCTGTAATTCTCAAGTCTTGTTTAGCTTACCAACGTCTTTATATGGTTAATTTTGAAAAGAAAATATCTATAAATGATATATTAGATAAATTCAATCAGGAAATTGGTTTGATTGGTCCAGGAGAAGGATGTTTAACAAACCTATTTGAATATTTATTTGGAACTATTCAATGTTGTCATACACATTCAATCCTCCACAACAGCTATGGTCGATTTTACAATGAATATGGATTGGGTAGGGGCAATTGTTATGCTATTAAAGAAAAACCCTTTGTTAGGACAACTGACAGGTTTTATGTTTTGTTTAAGAAATAGGGTGTAATTAAAGGAGAAGCACTGAATTTCATGTAAAAATTTTGAAAAACAAGTGGCTTCAAAAAATTTGGGGTGTCCCGGAAAAGGGAGGTTTTGTAAAAAATTAAAAAATAGCTCAAAAACATATTGGTACATAGTTGAAATGAGGGTATAATCGAATAATTATTTAGATGGGTATGGTCGTAGTTTTTTTAACCCTGGCCATTAAAATCCTGAATTTCTAAAAAACGCTTTTTTTCTTATCAAAATCAATAGAAAAGAGTAAAAAGTTATTAAAAACTGATTATTATTATTAGAAACCCATATATACACAACCCTATATTTTATTACTACTAGTGAACTACACATTAAATTCAAAAGCAAAACGTCTACAAAGAATTTGAGTTCTAATAATTCAACATTTGAAGTTTAGTTATATAGAAAAATTATTACATCTAAATAATTCTAGTCAGTCAATTGCAGCAATTAAACAAAACCAATTAAAACAATTTGAGTTCTAATAATAATTTAACACTCATAATTTGCATTGCTAGTTAAAAAATAGGAAATTAAACAAAAAAGTCATTTCACTAACACACAAAAAATAGGTGTGTGGTATTTAAAAGTTAGAAAAATACAAGTAAAATTTTACCTAGCAATAATAATGTCTATAATAAATTCACATTGCTAGTCAAAAATAAGAAATTGAGCAAAATAATTCCATTCAGTCAGTTGCAGTTTATACAAAAGTGATTAAAACAATTTGAGTTTTAATAATTCAACATTTATAATTTAGTTGATAGTTAAAAACTATTATGTATAAATATTTCCATTCAGTCAATTGCAAGTTAATCAAAATATGATTAAACAAATTATTCAACATAATAAAACTCAATTTAGTTTTAATCAAAAAGCATGTTCATAGGAAAGACAAATACTTAATGCATGATGTAAGGTGATAATACATCAAAGAATATAGCCAGATAAACCATTAATGCATAAATTTGTTTATTCCAAAAAAACATGTACACTGGGAAGTGAAATATTTCATCAATGTGTATAACCAAATAAAACAATACCACATATAAAATTGTTTAAAAGTATACAATGTACCCAGTTCTTCTTTGTGGAAATCCATTTTGGAAATGGTTAGCTAAGCTCACATACAAAGTAATATTATACATAGCAAAAACAATCTCTATAAAATCACCCAACCATAACAAACTTTACAGACTTGGAAAAATTTAATTCATGTTCTTTGGTAAATACCATCAAATTACACAACAAAGTGAAAATTAATGTGTATAAATTATAATTTCAGTAAGCTACTAGTTATAAAAGTACTAAATTAAGAGTGCATGTGATTAAACAAAATATTCAACATAGCAAAAATCAATTTAGTTTAAATCAAAAAGTATGTATGTTGGAAAGAGAAAATACTAAAATGTAAAAATGCACAAAGCCATACCAAACATGTACAATGGAAAAGACCAATAATACATCAATGCATTTAGATGTTGAAAATAAAATATGGAAAGCATATATAACATATCCTGTTATTTTGTGTACAGATGTATTTGAAACCTGCAGTCTAGTTTGTCCTGCTTTTTAAAGTAGTGTTGAAGCAGATAGTTGATTAGTGACAAATCTTTTAACATTAAATCAAAATACACTCAAATTCCCCAGTTCAAAAAGCCATTGCCTCCCTCTCTAGTGTGCTAACAAAATTAGTTGACAATTTACACCAGTTTTTTTGTAAAGTATCATATGATAACTTCAATTCTCCCCAATTCAAAAACACTACATTCTAAACTGTGTAATAATTCCTTTTTACTAATAAAATACTTGAGAAAACATACAAATCTAGCACACATTACACTTAATTTAATACATGCAATATATACGTGAATTATTTTGAAACAAAATATTTGGTTTTTTAAAAAATATATAAGTTAATGTAAACTTTTTAGTATTCTCATTATAAAGAAACCATGCCTACATTCAATGTTGTTCCTTCGTGAAACACTCAGATGTTTTTAATTTTCAGTGGTCCATCAAATTCAGGAGAAACAAGCTTTTGATAGATATTCCAAAGCAATTTTTTTATCATCACTTCCAAAGTAATATTTATAACAAATTTAAAACAAAAATGAAGCCTGTGGATTTTTTAGAGGAATTTTCAGGCAGTTTACTAAATGAACACAGTGTTCAAAACTCGTTAATAATATTTGATGTATGGGTGAAACTGTGCTACAATCAGAGGCACTTGCTAACCTTGTTATAGCTGGAAGACACATAAATTGTGTATTGTGTTAATCACCCATTCAGTTTTTTCAAAGGGATGTTACTCATGTCTAATTCAGAACATGCTTCTGGAATATTTTTGTTTAATTCATTGTGTGATAGAGTGCAGATTAGAATTTTAGGAACTCAGATGGGAATTATGTGCAAATTGTTGGCTGCATATAAAAAGACTGTTAGCAAACCATATGGTTACTTGTTTATAAATTTTGCCCAGGCCATTCCAAATGAATTATGTCTTTCAACAAACCTTGAACTTAGACAAATTTTCTATGGAACTGATTCAAGAATGTGTTATTTACAAATTCCTAATAGGATGCTCAAGAAAGTCTAAGATACAACTCCTAGGAGATGATCAAACTTTAAATTTAGTACATGGGATCATTTTTAACATTAAACAAGGAATTATCCTGCTTGGGGGTGAAAAGACTACATTTCTAAAATACCGTCAGTATGGAGAGACCACACTATTTAAACATTCAAAGTTGAAAAAAATTACAATTTTAAGAACATAAAATGGACTAGCATTTTTCAATTGCTTTCATTATGATGAACTATATACAATATCTAAATGCATTAAAATCTCAAATCATTACATACAATGTCAGCAGTTGAAATGGTGCTTATTTCTCTGGAAAATTACAGTAGATTAACATCAGATTGCTGTCAAGAACAATGTATTGACAGTGACAGTATGCAGCTAAAAATGAGTAATTGTTATTCTACCCAACAATAAACCACCTTCATTCAAAATGATATATGAATAAAATGCAACACTGTTCAAACACCCACTCAACAACGACAATGCCAACAAGATAACACAACCAGTGATCAATTAAAAAACTTTTTAAACAGTTCAAATACAAGTGCTCTCCTACACAATGATACAATTTATACAAGTGTTGGCTCATTATCATTTACTGAATTCAAAAATGCCTTGCAAACACCAAGCAAAAAACTGAACCAATGTGTGTACACAATTTTATAACACATTGGTACAATCCCCGCCCAAAATAATCGCGTTTATGAGGCTATAAAATAGAAAGGAACTTATGGTTAGGAATTAATTGTAATGGATAAACACTTGCATGTGCTGTACACTTCATTAAAATTATCTGCTAGTTTTGGGGTGCTTATGAGTTGTATCACAAAGCTAAATTGAAATTCTCCAAAATCACTCTGGAAAATGTAGGAAATTCCTTGCTACAAATGATACATACACTATACACAATTCAGATGTGGAAAATTCCCATGTCAGCATGTTATTGCATTTGGCATTAATGAAATATGGACTATGGATTTGGCAGTTGTTGAAAGTCTAGCATCTTACAATAGAGGGATAAAGTACTTGCTTGTTTGCTATGACAATTTGTCAAAAAAAATTTGTGTACAACCATTGTATAATGAAACTGCTAATCATGTGTTGTCTGCTTTTAAAAAAATTGATAACTGGCATAATGTGAAAATGATTTGGGTTGATAGGGGAACAGAATTTAAAGGAGTGTTTAATGATTTCTGCAATAGAAATAATATAACAGTGTATAGCACAAATTCAAACATGAAAACAGTGTGGGAGGAAAGAGCAATAAGGAGTTTGAAAGAAATTCTATTCAATTATTTTCACTTTAGCAAAGGTTATAAATATATTGATAAATTTTAACAAATTGCAGAGTAAATCGTACAAAAGGCATGTCTCCAGATTCTGTAAGAGAAATACATGTACAATACTTGGTTGGAAAACTAATGACTGTTAGTAGTAAGCATTACCAACCAGCATTGTTTCACATTGGCAATCTGGTAAGAATTTGAAAATCCAATTACACATTTCTAAAAGGCCACTCACCACAATTTAAAATAAACAAAGTTTTTCCCAGGGTCCCCATTACATATGAACTAAAGTCAAATAGTGACGATCATAGTGAATAATTAAAGGAAAATTCTACCAATGGGCATTGACTAGAGTAATTAGGAAGCATCATGGACAATAATAGAATAGTATAAATAACCTATATGTGTAATTGTGAAATCATTCAGTATNGTGTATAAGAGACAGGTATAGAGCAATATTATAGTGAACAAGTGATAGGTAGAAACCCTACAGCAATAACTCATTAAAAAGGCTTTGGAGTAATTACTACACTCAGTCAGGTTGCTATACCACTAGCATTGAAAATGATTCCTCCCTTGAAAAATGTATTAAGCAATATTGGTAATGAGATTTTGGATAAATCAATTTCAGGTTTAACACTAGAAAGTCTAAGTGTGTCAAAATTGACCCAGATTAGAATTTTGTTTACTTGTGTATGCATTCATTAAAAACAACAGCAGGTATATGCACCACCAAATAAACTGATAATCCATTTGAATTTGCATGTATAATTTTTTTTTCATTTTTTACATAATGTTCTGCTTTGAAATGCTGCATGAAAAAAAATCACAAGGAGCAACCATCTTTCTAGTGTTAAATGACATAGTCTCAGCAAAAATGGGAAAAATTTTTAAAGTGAAGAATTGATAATGTAGTGAAAAACACAGTCAGGAATCAATTTAATAAACGACGTCAGAATCACAAACAAACTGGTAATGGTTTCTCTGAGCAAGGGAGGATAACAAAAACATTTAAAACAAAACGAAGAATTAAGCAATTTACAGTTTCCAGAGCAAAAAAACAACAAGCCTAGTCCACACAAAGTGAAATAGAAACCCGTCATAAAGAAAACTGACATTTTTAAGAATTTTGGTATAAATAGCTGTACACATTGACAGTTGATATTAGTTTGATACCTGTCATGACCATGTTCAGTCATTCTTGCTTGGATATTTTTGAACATGGAAAGGTGTTGGTAAACTTTAATGGAGGTAGTACACAGGAATATTTCCCAACTTCTGATTTTAATAGAACACTCATTGAATTTAATTTTGGGTCAGAGCAAAATGAGTATATTGGTTTGCAAAATATACATCTTGGTGAAAATTGTACACAAAAGTGATGGTGATAATCTAGTTTGGGATGATGCAGACAATAATAACAAATAACGCCTTACACTCTTTGTTTAGCAATTATAGTTTATATGCAAATAGTGTTTTACTACATACAGGTTATGCAGTATGGCCACATACAGTTATGATCACTAATGAACTATCAAATGTGCAGCCAACAAGACTTCAACATTAACTTCAAGTGGGTATTATTATGAGAAACACCCAATAAACTGATAAAAGATGGTGATGAAAAAGATGGTCAGCATAGATGTAGAGCACTAACCAGGGAAAGCCAGGTGGCAAGCTTCTATGGCCCTCTCACGATTGATTTTTTCCAATGTGAAAAATTACTAATACCCAGTGTTGATATTTGGCTAAAGATTTTAAGATCACAAGACGATTTTTCCTTAATTGCAGATGAGAATGCAGATTACAAAATGGAAATTTGCGGGTGCTTTCCTAACTCTAAGAAAGCTCAGAGTTAGAGAAAGTGTGCATTTGGCAATTGAAAAAATGCTATTGACAACTATTCCTACATACCACTTTACAAGTATTCTTACACATATATTTATAATTTCAGCAGGTCAGAACATGCTTAATAGAGAAAATGTTTTTCTAATGAACCCATTAGAAGAATCACATTGGCAATTGTTCCAATCAAGAGTTTACAGGCACAATGCTTACAAATCTGTTTTCATATAAATTTATGGACTCCAGCAAGTTATTATAACCTGTGGAGGATCAAATATTGAATACACCCCCATGTTAGTTTGAGATGACAACTATGTACAGGCATATTATGAATCAATAAAAGCTCTGGGGATAAATAATGATGGCTTTGGAATACCCTACATGCAATATAACAAGCATGCAATTATGGTTTTTGATCTCACTAACATTGCAGAGGCCAACAATGAGGTTTTGTATCCTGAATTGAGTGGTGTGAATATATGTTTAAGACTGGATTTTAAAAATGTGCTAACTGAATTGATGGAAGTTACTGTTTTGGGGGAATTTTTTCCTGGATTTGTTAAGGAAAATGCAACATCTATTATTGATATATTGTGTAAATAAAATAAATTACAAATAAAGAACATTACCAAATATAAAATGTAAAAGAAGCTCTATTTTTCTTTTAAATCCATCACATTGGCTAACTTATTTGATGCTGAGAGAGAGAGAACATGTATTTTAACACTGCAAAATTTTCAATAACAAAATTGTGTTTGATATATTTTACAAGTAAGTAATTTTGGTCAAAAGTCATGGAACTAATTTCCAAATAAAATATTGAGCTTATAAAATAAAATTGTTTGCTTGAAAAAAGAAATTTACTACAAATAACCAAAATAAATGAAAAGAAATATTATTTTTATAAATTAATGTGTTGTTTTCAAAAAGTTTATATAACTCCACCATTCCCTTAGTTCTAATTTTCATGTTATGTGGCTAAATAAAATATATTTTGCTTTTAAATTCAAAATGTAAGATGAGTGATATGGCCTTGTGTTAAAAGACTTTTAATGTTAAAAGATCAATTTGTGTGTAATCAACTCACTGCTTTTGAAGCTATTTAAACAGACCTTGGGTAAGAAATGCAACACTACAGAGAATAATGGGGAAGTTATATTCTTTTAAACAATTTTATATAGGGTATTGTTTTATGTGCCTATATACATTTTTTGTATTATCTCTATTTCCATCATATGTTTTGATTTAAACAATTTTATATGAGGTATTGTTTTATTTGGTTATACACATTGATGTAATATTTCACTTTCCAGTGTACATGTTTTTTTGGAATAAATGAATGTATGCATTAATGGTTTATCCAGCTATATTCATTGATGTATTATAACTTTACATTGTGCATGTTTAAGCTAAATTATATATGTTTTTGGTTTAGAGGTCTATTTACATTTAGTATATGTCTTTTATATGTACATGCTTTTTGATTAAAGCTAAATTGAGTTTTGCTATGTTGAATAGTTTGTTTAATTTTATTTTGATTAACTTGCAATTGACTGAATGGATATATTTATACATAATGGTTTTAACTATCAACTAAATTATAAATGTTGAATTATTAAAACTTAAATTGTTTTAATCACTTTTGTATAACCTACAACTGAGTGAATGGAAATATTTTGTTTAATTTCTTTTTTTTAATTAGCAATGCAAATTTATTATAGACATTATTTTTGCTAGGTAAAATTTTACTTGTATTTTTCTAACTTTTAAATACCATGCACCTATTTTTTGCATGTGAGTGAAATGACTTTTTTTGTTTAATTTCTTATTTTTCTAACTAGCAATGCAAATTACAAGTGTTGAATTATTATTAGAACTCAAATTGTTTTAATCAATTTTGTTTATTTGCTGCAACTGACTGACTAGAATTATTTAGACTTAATAATTCCTTTAACTAACTAAATTATTATACATTTAGAACAAAGGCAGTGCATATCATGGAATTGTGACTGATTTGGTGATACAAAATGATGGAAGAGTGTAGAATCTTGCCAACCCTTTTTTTACTTAATTATTGAATTTGCTTAACAGTTTCTAATTGTTTGGGCAATGAATTAGGTATGACAGATTCTGAAACAGTTCTCAACCTAACACTTGCAGTATGTATTAACTTAATTAATTTTACACCATAGTGTTCTGTGGGAGGTAAGTAACTTTTGCTATTGTTTAGGTTGAAGAAGGTGGATGGTAAAGGGTCAAAACCCAATGCCAAGCGATGCTCAAGAGAGGCTATCTTCTTTGGTAACAGCTCCAGTTTACTTGGACATTACATTGGAAACCATTGGTGAGTCTCTCAGCGCATGGAATGATGTCTCAGTGATAATGTGTGTGTGGTGAACTACTAATTTATTGCATTGATTGTTCTTGTTATTATTACTATGTGGATAAATGAGAATAAAGCAACCTGGATGCAATAGCTTATTATCATGCCTTTCATATAATACCCCTACATTTAAGTAAATACATGTTGAATCAAGGTACATGAGAAGAATCAATGAGGTTGGCCAACACATCAATACTTCATTAAGTTGTAAGTCAGACACTTTGTAGAGTAAAGTTAGACAATAAATAAATAACCTTATATAAACACCAAGGCTATTTGTGATATGAATGATAGGAAAGCTACAATGGGTAAAAGCTCCTATTCCTATTCCTAACCTACAAAGCACTACAGGAAATCCTGACTACTAGCCTCACTGCTCTTTTGAAAGGCTGTTTGTGAGGCTGCTCCAGAATTCTGTTAAATGAATTCAGTGACCACTAAAAGGTTACCCTTGTGCTTGACCATTTAGCTTTCCATTTATTACATAAAATNTAATGAACCCATTAGAAGAATCACATTGACAATTGTTCCAATCAAGAGTTTACAGGCACAATGCTTACAAATCTGTTTTCATATAAATTTATGGACTCCAGCAAGTTATTATAACCTGTGGAGGATCAAATATTGAATACACCCCCATGTTAGTTTGAGATGACAACTATGTACAGGCATATTATGAATCAATAAAAGCTCTGGGGATAAATAATGATGGCTTTGGAATACCCTACATGCAATATAACAAGCATGCAATTATGGTTTTTGATCTCACTAACATTGCAGAGGCCAACAATGAGGTTTTGTATCCTGAATTGAGTGGTGTGAATATATGTTTAAGACTGGATTTTAAAAATGTGCTAACTGAATTGATGGAAGTTACTGTTTTGGGGGAATTTTTTCCTGGATTTGTTAAGGAAAATGCAACATCTATTATTGATATATTGTGTAAATAAAATAAATTACAAATAAAGAACATTACCAAATATAAAATGTAAAAGAAGCTCTATTTTTCTTTTAAATCCATCACATTGGCTAACTTATTTGATGCTGAGAGAGAGAGAACATGTATTTTAACACTGCAAAATTTTCAATAACAAAATTGTGTTTGATATATTTTACAAGTAAGTAATTTTGGTCAAAAGTCATGGAACTAATTTCCAAATAAAATATTGAGCTTATAAAATAAAATTGTTTGCTTGAAAAAAGAAATTTACTACAAATAACCAAAATAAATGAAAAGAAATATTATTTTTATAAATTAATGTGTTGTTTTCAAAAAGTTTATATAACTCCACCATTCCCTTAGTTCTAATTTTCATGTTATGTGGCTAAATAAAATATATTTTGCTTTTAAATTCAAAATGTAAGATGAGTGATATGGCCTTGTGTTAAAAGACTTTTAATGTTAAAAGATCAATTTGTGTGTAATCAACTCACTGCTTTTGAAGCTATTTAAACAGACCTTGGGTAAGAAATGCAACACTACAGAGAATAATGGGGAAGTTATATTCTTTTAAACAATTTTATATAGGGTATTGTTTTATGTGCCTATATACATTTTTTGTATTATCTCTATTTCCATCATATGTTTTGATTTAAACAATTTTATATGAGGTATTGTTTTATTTGGTTATACACATTGATGTAATATTTCACTTTCCAGTGTACATGTTTTTTTGGAATAAATGAATGTATGCATTAATGGTTTATCCAGCTATATTCATTGATGTATTATAACTTTACATTGTGCATGTTTAAGCTAAATTATATATGTTTTTGGTTTAGAGGTCTATTTACATTTAGTATATGTCTTTTATATGTACATGCTTTTTGATTAAAGCTAAATTGAGTTTTGCTATGTTGAATAGTTTGTTTAATTTTATTTTGATTAACTTGCAATTGACTGAATGGATATATTTATACATAATGGTTTTAACTATCAACTAAATTATAAATGTTGAATTATTAAAACTTAAATTGTTTTAATCACTTTTGTATAACCTACAACTGAGTGAATGGAAATATTTTGTTTAATTTCTTTTTTTTAATTAGCAATGCAAATTTATTATAGACATTATTTTTGCTAGGTAAAATTTTACTTGTATTTTTCTAACTTTTAAATACCATGCACCTATTTTTTGCATGTGAGTGAAATGACTTTTTTTGTTTAATTTCTTATTTTTCTAACTAGCAATGCAAATTACAAGTGTTGAATTATTATTAGAACTCAAATTGTTTTAATCAATTTTGTTTATTTGCTGCAACTGACTGACTAGAATTATTTAGACTTAATAATTCCTTTAACTAACTAAATTATTATACATTTAGAACAAAGGCAGTGCATATCATGGAATTGTGACTGATTTGGTGATACAAAATGATGGAAGAGTGTAGAATCTTGCCAACCCTTTTTTTACTTAATTATTGAATTTGCTTAACAGTTTCTAATTGTTTGGGCAATGAATTAGGTATGACAGATTCTGAAACAGTTCTCAACCTAACACTTGCAGTATGTATTAACTTAATTAATTTTACACCATAGTGTTCTGTGGGAGGTAAGTAACTTTTGCTATTGTTTAGGTTGAAGAAGGTGGATGGTAAAGGGTCAAAACCCAATGCCAAGCGATGCTCAAGAGAGGCTATCTTCTTTGGTAACAGCTCCAGTTTACTTGGACATTACATTGGAAACCATTGGTGAGTCTCTCAGCGCATGGAATGATGTCTCAGTGATAATGTGTGTGTGGTGAACTACTAATTTATTGCATTGATTGTTCTTGTTATTATTACTATGTGGATAAATGAGAATAAAGCAACCTGGATGCAATAGCTTATTATCATGCCTTTCATATAATACCCCTACATTTAAGTAAATACATGTTGAATCAAGGTACATGAGAAGAATCAATGAGGTTGGCCAACACATCAATACTTCATTAAGTTGTAAGTCAGACACTTTGTAGAGTAAAGTTAGACAATAAATAAATAACCTTATATAAACACCAAGGCTATTTGTGATATGAATGATAGGAAAGCTACAATGGGTAAAAGCTCCTATTCCTATTCCTAACCTACAAAGCACTACAGGAAATCCTGACTACTAGCCTCACTGCTCTTTTGAAAGGCTGTTTGTGAGGCTGCTCCAGAATTCTGTTAAATGAATTCAGTGACCACTAAAAGGTTACCCTTGTGCTTGACCATTTAGCTTTCCATTTATTACATAAAATAACCTGACAATATAACAAAGTAAATCCAGTAAAATTCATTCATCATCAAATCAAACAATTAATGCATATTTATAGCACATTTATGTAAATAATCAAACACTCAGCTAGTACCTGTTGATTGACACTGTTTACAATTTTCCCTGTGTTTCTTGTTCTGCTTAATTACACACCATCAGCATTAATTAGTATACGCTGTTTGGTCTTCTGATGTTTGCCAAATACTACTAAGTGAATGTAAATATAAAACTGCTTCAAAGCATTTTACAAATAAATAATCTATCATATCCATGTGTTTTGCACTTTAGTCTTAGTTCCTTCCATTCTTTTTCTCATTTTGACCACACATGGACTCTGATGGATTATCCCACACCTTCCCTCCAGTCTAGCTAATTAAGGATGACGACTCTCTCTCCATGTACCATCTCTGCTGCCTTCTTTATGATGCTGTTCACCTTTGACATCTCCCAGTTTACTTTTTCATACTGTTCTTCTTTAGTGAGTCTCAACACAACGTCTTTTTCAGTTGTTACCATCTTCTTGTGTTTTAGAAATAATGGGTTTTTCAACATTTTAGATATTATGCACATGCCTTTTACCTCATTCAGCTTTTCATTAAACTCATCATATTATTTTTGATACAACCTTAATCCCTTTATCACTATCATTAACTTCATTATGGCATCTATCCTACTTGTATGATCCAAATCAGGGTGTATTTCAGTATTGCAGTAAAAGAATTCATATGTTGACCTCAGTGATTTTGATATTGATGCTTCATTGTAGAAAGCATTTATGTTTTCTTGTACTTCTTCTCTTGTAATTTCTTTGGGTTCATTTTCCCCTAATCTTATAATCATTATAATTTCTATGTGCCTCATTACATCATAGCATCTGCATTTTGAGCTCCACAACTCTCCCCACACTATGTCATTTATTCCTGAGGATAGTATGACTGTTTGTGTTGTTCTTATTTTGATTTCTTGTTGAACTTTGTATATTTGCTTAAGTATTGCTTCACCTTCTTTGTAGAGATCATACAGTGTCACTTCTCCTTCTATGCAGATTCTTTCCTTATTTTTAATCTCCATCAATATCTCTTTTGATTTCTTATATCTTTAATCATTTACTGTTTTCTTCACTTCCTGACGTGTTTTTACATATGTCTTCTCCTCATACCAGAACACTTTAATGGCCTTTTTATCTTTGAGCCTCCATGTTGGTAGTAACATTGGTATTGAAATCATTGGAGGCAGTAGTAGTATGAATTGCAAGAGATTTTGTGACATAAATTGACCTTTGACCCTGGTGGGCATGGATATGATGAATTGTATACTTTGGCCATCTGTATATTTCTGATGTCATTGGAACACATTCTCTTTTGTTATAATATTTGTGGGTAAACATTCACATTTTTTTCAGTCAATAGGTAAATTTTGATAATCACAATTGAATACATAATGCCATCTCAAAAACAAATCAATTAGATGTCATGAAACTCACAAAACATTTTTAATTACAAAAAGACTAACAAATTTTCATAAAAAACTACATTAACACAAAATTGTTTAAATTCATTGATTTTACAAAACACATGTCATACACAGTTTGCATGAAAAGAAGCAAATTTTTTAATTGAAAATGAATATCAGAGCTATATAAAATAAATTTAGTAAAAAAATAGTACTTACATGTAAAACTTAATTTAATTAATGAATATAAAATTAATGAATTAAAATACATGTATGTATATTTATTCAGATTTTGATGTATTGCTATAAGTTTAATACATCTGAAGTGTTTCCTTTTGTTATGGTTTCACTAGTATATGTTTTAATCACAATTGACAAATATTCATTTTGCATAACATTTTGACTTTGCTTACACCTCAAATTTACATTTCTAACCCAATAAACAAAAAATGTTTAGAAGATGTCTTATAACACGTCTTAAAATGGTTTAGAAGATGTCTAGAAGACATTTAGAAATGGCACCTATGTCAGGTGTAGAAGACGTCTTTAAGACATTTAGAAATGGTTTAGAAGACGTTTAGAAGACGTCTAGAAGACGTTTAGAAGACGTCTAGAAGATGTTTAGAGAGAAACATTTATAAAGCATTTAGTACACTTCATATTTAAACATTAATGATAATTTATTTCTATAATTTCAATAATTCTGCTACAAGCAGAAACAACTGCATTATGCAGAATAAAAATTGCTGGCAGTCAAAGAAATAAGCAATAACAAACATATTATCATTGCCATTTCAATAAAACAGCCAAATTCATAATTTCAGATTTATGAAATAATTGTATTGGTAATTTGAAAATGTACTGGGTTATATACTTCAACAATGCACTAATAATTTTGCATATAATAAATTTAAATTAAACATTTTTATTCTAAATAAATTTAGAAAGAAATTTTCGAGGCATCATTAAAAAATATATTGTCAATAAACTTTGTTCTTGTTAACAAGCAATATTCACTTAGTGCTAAAGCTTTGCATAAATTATTCTTATAATAACTTGAATATTCATATATTAAATATGTAAAGCATAGATTATATTGGTTTAACACTGATTCCTCGTGTTGATTTCATTTGACAATTGCAATGGCGGGAATTTAGTTCATATTATTCCTCATGTTGGTTTAATGTGACATATTCAATATTGAAAGCGCCTGTTTACATGGTTTCTTTTTGCTGATATTTATCAAGTGATATAAAAAATAATAGGCTATCATCAGCAATTTACCTAATTAACACAGACCAGGTGTTTGCTCTAATTATTGCTGGTATTTAAGTGACAAGGCCAAATATTATAAAGAAAGCCTCTTGTCCTTTAGTTGATGATCAGTATCTCACTGTTGGCCCTCCTTTTTCTGCCTGCCCTTTAATTGGCATTTGGGTGAGGGTGTTCTTTTCATCATTTTCTCCATACTCATACCCTTTAATTTGTAATCAGATTCTGAAGACCTCTTCCTTACTCTTCACAGTGTGTTGCTAAGTGTTGGATTCTCTATCCTCATAACCTTTAATTGGTAATCAGATTGCAGAGCTCATCTTTTAATTCTCTTTCTTTTATTACTAGGTGTTGAATGCTCCATAGTCATGCCCTTTATTTGACAATCAGATTGCAATGACCTAGTTTTTCTAATGCTGCTGCTTAATGTTTCCTCCATCCTCATGCCCTTTAGTTGACAATCAGATTGTGGAGTCCTTCTGCATACTCTTCTGCTTTTCATCAGTGACCTGTGAGTAGCTCATTCTCTTCATTTTGCCTAAATTCTGTTACTAAATTAATATCCCATATTTTGGGGTCATATTTTGTTTTATTTTTCACTGCCCTCTGGGGCATTATTCTTCTTTCAACTTCAGATTCATCATGTTTAGGTCTATATTCTTCTTGCAATTCTTCTTCATGAATACTATTGAAATCATCCATCTTGGGATAGGTTGCTCTATGTCTATTATCACTTGTGTGACATAATCCATCAACTATCATGTGTGGTCAAGATGAGAGAAGAGATGAACAAAACAAAGACTAAAAATATTTATAATGATTATAATGATTTAAATGTAAACATATGATAGGATTGATTATTACATTTTGTAAAACATTTTGTGCAATTAGATTTAAAATTATGCTCAACAGTATTTGACAAAATGATAGATGGTCAAACAGCATAGTCAAATTAACGCTGATGTTGCGTAATCGTAGCAGAAATATTAAACGAGGGAAAACTGTAAACAAGAAACGATTAACAGGTACTAGTCGAGTATTTAGTTGTTTATTACAAAGTGCTATAAATATGCTTGAAGTGATGTAATTATTGATGAACAAATTTACATTGGATTTACTTTTCTCTTGTCAGGTTATTTTATATTCTAATGGAAAGCTAAATGTTTACAAGCTGGGGTAATTGTATGGTGGTTCCCACATCCAGTTAAAGGTATGCTGGAGCAGCCTCCTAATAGCTATTCCACAGGGGGGAGGGCGACAGCTGTAGTTACCTTGTGTGCTCTTAGGTTATGGATAGGTGTAGGAGTTTTTTCCCATTATAGCTTTCCTACTTGTTGTTGCTTGCCTGTTATTATGATTGCAATTAGGATGTTTTACATGTTGACTTCTCTATCACTGAACTTTAGTCAGCTATTACATTATGTTATGATTAGTGAATTAGTATTACTTATACTTAGATGGTTATATACGTTTTATCTTTATATTTTATTACGTATAGATTGTTTAATAGTCACAATAAGTTGCTCATTGTTTCTTACGGTGGACTTTCAGCTGACTCACGTCTATATCTTTCTGCAGGCAGCATTGATTGTTTACATGTATCAAGGGCTATTATGTATTTCTATATATGTAGGGCTATTACATGTAAGGCTCAATAATAAGCTATTCAAGCATCCTGGTTGCATCACTCTATTCCTTATTCAATCCTATAATAACAAAAACAATCAATGCACTAAAAAATCCCATCACACTGAGTTTGCTATTCCTGTCTTCCATTTTCTCGACTTTATCTAAATAAGCTAAAGCATATTAATTTAAGTTAATAGCCTAACCACTTATTGTGAAGGAGAGAATTAGGAAAATGTCAACTCTACTACTTGTGTTAACTAAGAAAAGTAATAGGTTTTCTATAAATTATACACTAATGGTGGATTGGCATGATTCTACATGGCGACCATGACAGGTGCTTGAAAACCATGCATGAAGGAGAGATTGTACAGTGGAAATACAATTGGTGTAAATAGTTAATTAAAGAGTAAGAAATGTTATGAACAAGAAGTATTACTGATGAGTGAGTCAAGATAGTTGTTTCTTCTCATTCAATGGAAGTAAGTAATACAAGTGCAGACATGACAAGTAATAGTAACCTTGAGTACAACAAAACCAGTAAAGGATATCATTAAATAATTACCTCTAGTAACAATAGAAATGGTAAATTCACGGAAAAAGCAGAGGACGAAACCTAAAACACAGAGAACACCCCAAAATCAAATAACCCCAGCAAATGTCAATACATCCCCAGAAAGTCAGAATTCCCCCAATGGAAATAATTTTGCAACCAGAGAAAGAAAATGCAGAAGTTTCAATAACTGAATTGATGAAGATAATAGAGGACAACAATAATGAAAGGCGAGAGTTGATGTTACAAATAGAAAACTTGACTCAAAGAATGTTCGAAATAGAGTTGGCAAATGCTGAGAAAGATAAATGCATTGAAGAAATTTCACAAGACACTAGTCTAAGGTTAACCAAACAAAGAAATGTTTTTCAAAAACAGATTGAAAAATTGATAGAAGCGAATAAAGAAATAAAAATGCAAAGTGAGAATTTGCAATGAATGATGACTCAAATGCATGAAGAAAATGATAACTTAAGAGAAGATAACATATTGAAACAACTTGAAATAGATGATTTGAAAGATAAGATCTGACTAACGTCATTGACAAATGAGGAGACAATGGAAGAAGAGAAAGACAGTGTTAAAGTGATAAAAAATACAGTAATACAGGAACTGGAGAAACTAATTGGTAGTATACCAATGAAGGAGGCGCAAAATTAAATGTATAAAGATTGTCAAACAGAAGACAAATTTGTGGAAAAATTAGTTGTGAATATAACAAAGCAGGTTAAGGAAAAATGTAAAAACACAACTGAAATAAAACTGATTTATGAAGAGATGATATTGTCAGAGGAGGAAGACAATGATATGCCAGCATGCAAAGCAATACTACCAAAATTTACGGGGAGAGTGGATAGTTACTCTCCTACATTCAAAGAATGGATTCAAATGTTTGAAATGAGTATGAAAGAAAGGAAAGTGATACAAAAGCAAGCAGTGGCAAGATTTCCTCTATATTTAGGAGGAGTGGCATACCAGCACTATTTAGTATTGGATCTGGAAACTAAAACAGATTACAAAAAATTAATTGGAGAGTATCAGCAGTATTACAATGACGAAAGTTTCAAAAGTCAGTATCAGATGTTATTAAATAGCTTGAAAATGAATAAAAGAGAAGATTTGCGTAATTATATGTCGCAAGTGGAGAGACTATTGAAATTGAGTTCTAGAGAGAGCACATATTCCAAATATGACTTATTTTCTCATATATGCAAAGGATTGCCAGAACCAATTCAACAACAGTTCAAAATCAAATGTCATGCTGATGATTCATTAGAAAGAATGATAAGGAAAGGTTTGGGGATACAGGTCACTATGGAAAATAATGCCTGAATCAATGAAAAGTCTTTGATAATGAAAGTAATACTGGCAATGGTGAGTGGAATTAACAAAATAAGAAAAGATGAAAATGGAAAATCGAAAGACGAAATCATAAAGATAAAATTAAAAGATGGAACAGTAAAATTGATAAATAGGAAAGACTTAAAATGTCAGACATGTGGAAAAAAAGGCCATACGAAAAAATATTGCAAAAGGCAGATTAACTTTATTGAAGAAGAAGAGGCATACTTTGATGAGGAAGATCTATTAGATGATGAAGATGAATCCAAATGAATAGAAGAGATGGAAAGTGAAACTTTAAACTAGAGGGAGCGCCATCTCTGGTAAACCGTGCACCTGTTCTAATTGTAACAGACCTAATCAAGACAAATACAATTACAGTTGTAATAAATGGAGTGATGGTCAAGGCAACCATAGATACAGGAGCAGTAATATCAATCATTACTGACGAATGTGTGGTGAAAATAGGATTTGACAATAGAAAATTGAAAAGTGAAAAAAGCAGACTACTAAATGCATTGGGAGATTACATTGATATCAAAGGTAAATTAATGGAGGTACTGATGAAAATTGCTAACACTACATTTTCACAGACGTTTACTGTCATTGACATGGAGAAAAATTCACTACCCTATGAAGTCATATTGGGGAATGATTTTTTAATGGACAATAAATGCATTATCGATTATACCAACAAGACCATATCAGTGCAGGAAGAAGTGGTAACAACCTGTGAGGAGGAGCAAGACACAGATATAATACAATTTCAATTAAAGGAGGACATAAAAATTCTACCAAATAATTGGAAAATGTGTCAAATAGAAACAGAAAAACACATAACAGCTGAAGTGATGATCTATGACCAAAAAGGGATCAATATGAAAAAGTTATTGATTCCATCAAGCTTGTGTGTATTAAAGGAAGGAATAGGAACCATACCAATGTTAAATGCAACAAATCATGTGGTTAATATAAAAAAGGATACCTTAAAGTTAAAAGGGAAGAAAGTGAAGACCAAAAAAACAATGGTAAACAAAGCAATCAATATAATAGAAGAAGAAGAAACAGAATATCAGATACCAGAAATAAGAGAGGAAGAGTATCAGCACTTGAGTGAAGAGGAAAGAAGAAAATTGATAGAGATACTGAAAAAACACACAAGAATATTTAACTATGGTGAAATAAGCATGGGCAAGGCAGTGGGAGAGACACACAAAATAATAACGATGACAGAGGAGCCCATAAGACTGCCATGCAGAAGAGTCCCTGAACACCTTAAAGAACACTATAACACCATTTTGAATGAATTGATAGACAACAAAATAATAAGGCTGAGCAAGAGTCCATATGCTGTGCCAACTGTTTTTGTAAAGCAAGGCAATAAATACAAACTCTGTATAGCTTTCTGGAAACTCAACAATATTACCAAGAAAGACGCCTATCTGCCCCAAGGATAGAGGACATCATATATGAAGCTAGTAAGAATAAATATTACACCTGTATAGATTTGTGTAAATCGTACTGGCAGGTGCCAATGGAGCCTACAGACATTGAGAAAACAGCAATTTATAACGCCATATAGCTATTCAAATGGATGTATATGGCTTTTGGATTATGTAATGCCCCAGCTACATTTCAAAGATATGTGACAAAAGTTCTGAAACAGAATAACAAGAAAATTGAAAAATGTATAAATGCGTATATAGATGACATATTAATAGCAAGTGATACAATTGAAGAACAATTCAATAAACTGGACAGAATGTTAAAAATCTTGTATAATTCAGGGTTACATATTAATGGAAAGAAATGTGAAATTCTAAAAGAACAAGTAGTATTCTTGGGGAGACAAATTCAAAAAGGTGAAATAAGAATGAAAAATAATGCAAAAGAAATGATACAGAATATTAGTAGTCCAAGACCAAAAAAGGATTTACAGTGAATTATGGGTTTCATTAATTATTATGGTTCATTCATATCCAATGTGGCTCATAAAACCAGTAAGATGACAGAATTACTTAAAAAGAATAAAACCTTTGAGTGGACATGGAGAGAACAGGAACAACTGGACAACATAAAAGATGAGTAAAGTAGGATGCCATCATTAAATACACCTGATTACGACAAAGAATTTATCCTCGATTGTGATGCGAGTAATGTCGCAATAGGAGCGTGCCTAGGTCAAATAAAGGATGGCAAAGAAGTGCCCATACAGTTTTTTAGTCGTAAAATGAAGCAAAGTGAAGAAAACTATGGCTCAACGAAATTGGAAATGTTGGTGTTAGTTGAAAGTATAATGAAATTTCATTACTTTTTAAGTGGTCAAACATTTAGAGTAAGAACAGATAATAAACAACGTAAAAATAACTAAAAATGTTATCTGGGTAGGGGATAGAATCGCTCAAATATTTCTCAGGTGGATAAAGTACTTGAATGAGTTTAAATTCAACATAGAGCATCGGAAAGGAACATTGCATAAAAATGCAGATTTTTGGACAGTGTTGCCAGAATACCAGAGAGATTTGGAAAAAGTGGATGGTGAAAAGAAATGATTTCAATTTATACCGCATAATGAATATGCCAAGTTACCTGATATTAATGTGGATAAGAACGGAAATACAATTATGCCAATAACAATTAAAGAAGAGATAACCAAAAAAGATATTATTGAAAAACAGAAAACTGATATGATTCTCAGAGACATATGAGAAAAAATGCATGATGATAATTGAATGCTAGGAAAGGAAGCCAAAAGTTATTCTCAAAGATACAAATGGAAATTAAATGGAAACAGACTTTTGTACATAGAGGGGAAGACGTTGAGAATAGCAATTCCTGAATATTACAAAAGAGAATTAGTCAGAAAGGTGCATGAAAACGGGCACTTGGGAATAATACAGACAGAGAATACCTTTAACACTCAGTTTATAATAACAAGTATCAGAAAAACGGTTGAAGATATCATTAACAAATGTAATACATGTCTTATAAACAATAAAAGTCATTTTCCAATACAAACTGCACCACTTGAGAAAATAATGGCGACAGCACCCAATGAAATTGTGCATGTGGATCTAGAGAAATTATCTCAGGATGATGAGGGGTATCAGTATATATTGGTCCTAGTTGACAATTTTACGAAATATGCTCATATGATACCACTAGATTCAACAATGGTGAAAATAGTAGCAGACAAGATTATGAAAGAATGGATTTTAAAATTTGGACTGATGCAAACAATAATATCAGATAGAGAAGTACAGTTTGAAAGCAAACTGTTTGAAGAAATGATGAAACTGATGGAAATACTAACTGAAAAAACAATGGCATATCACCCACAGGCAAATGGTGTGGTGGAAAGATTAAATAAAACTATAATTAAATTGATACAAGTATTAACTTCAAGAATCAGAGGTAGAGACTGGAGAGAAGGAGTGGAAATAGTAGAATTTTTCTACAATACGTAAGTGCACCCAACAAACGGGATGACTCCATATAAAGCTATGTATAGCAGGGAAGCGGCGCCGCTAGTGTCAATGCAATACCATACATACTCTCAAAAACCAGACAATGATTACATAAGGAAAATTAAAGATCAGATAACTGGAATTCATGAGGCAATGTGTCACAACACAAAGAAGTCTGTGATAAGACAAGAAAGGAATTTCAACAAGAAGATATATGGTGAACCACACAGGGTAGGGGATAAGGTTTATGCATACACTCTAATGAGAACACAGGACTTGAATCAAGTGAGAAAACTTAAAACACAATGGTCAGGGCCATTCACAATCTCACAAACACTACCCAATAATAACTATAAACTTAATGACGGGAGAATATTACACTTTCAAAATCTAAAATGAGCAATGGTAAACATAGAGCAAGTGACGCTTGATAAAAATGCAGAATTTAAAATTATACAGGTTGATGATGGCACATATGCTGAGATGGACGAGTTGGATAGTGTTCACAAAGAAGAATTTCAAGATGAATATAGACCCAAAAAAGGGGAACCAGAGGTTGAAAGGAGAATAATGCCCCAGAGGGCAGCAAAAAATAAAATGAAATACGACCCTGAAATATGGGATATTAATTTAGTAACTGAATTTAGGAAATATGAAATGAACAATACAATTATCACTGATGAAAGCAAGGAGGGTGAGAAGGAAGAGAACCCCACAATCTGATTGTCAGCTAAAGGACATGAGGGCAGAAGAAACATCAATGAGTTCCACTAGCAATACTAGGTCTCTGCAATCTGATTGCCAATTAAAGGGCATGACAATGGAGAATTCGCCGCCTAGTAACAGGAGACGACAAGTAAGAAGAAGAGCTCCACAGTCCAATTACCAATTAAAAGGTATGACGATGGAGCATATGACATCAACGAATAAAAGAAGAAGAGTAAGAAGGAGGTCTCCTCAATCTGATTACCGAATAAAGGTTGTGAGGATGGAGATAGATAAGGAAAAATCACCCTCTACCAAATGTCAAATAATGGGCAGGCGGGTAAATGAGGGCCATCGACAAGATACTGATCGCCAATTAAAGGGCGTGAGGTTGGCAACACCAAATTATGCACATTCCCCTTTGACATCCAGTAGTACTCAATGCCAATTAAAGGGCAAAGAGGAAATAGCATCAACAAGTACTTGATGCCAATTAAAGAGCAGAGAGGAAACATCATCAACAACAATGGAAAGTTGGGAAACGCAGCCAATAAGTGATGACTCCAACACGGATACATCAGAGTAACCGTCAATGAGTTCACTCCCTACTACCATGAGCTCAGGGATATTCTCATACCAACAAAAATCTACCATAACTAAATTGTCGCGATCACAAGAGAGAGAAAGTCAAATGACCAAAGTAGGGAAAGAAAGAATTCACCCCTATTTCATAGCTAATCAAAAGATGAGATATAACTCATATGATAATTTGTCACCAGAGACAAAGAGATTAATAAAAGGCAGTACATCCACAAAAGAGAATGAAAGTTATGCAATACTGATAGTGATCGACAAAAAGAATTATCCTACATGCAATATGATAATAGCATACACAGCAGAAATGAAGGAGCAATTCAACAGACCATATTTTAAGAGTACAGTACACCTTATGTTTGACGAACAATTCACATTAAAGGACGAGCAGAAATTAACGAAAAATAGAGAAAAAATTGTAGCAGAATGCGAACAGGTGAACTTGGATAGAAAACATTTAATGGTGGTATACTTTGTGAAAGACAGCGAAATGACATCAAAGAAGCTTCAGTCTAACATAGAAGAGATGCTAAAAGTAGCCAAGAGATATAAGACAAGAGTAATAATTGTTGTCATGCAAAAAGAAGAGGAACTTCCTAAATTCATAAAAGAAATGGAAATAAAATTGAACAACCTCTTTATGGTGAATAGTGGAACACTTAAAATATCTGAGCTCATAAGGATGGATCTACAGATCAATGAGATGGCTCCAGCGGAAAGAATTATGGTAGAACCAAAGAAACTAGTACTGCCCATGATGTGGAAAGAGTGACGACAACTAGCCAGACAAAAGAAATACGAAATAGCCATTGCACTGATTCCCATGAATATTAAACAATGGCTGCTGCAAAACGTTGAAGTACTACCACTATCCTCCACCACTAAGAAGGTACAACAATGGTTTGAAAAGCACTTCACACGATTATTAACACAACATCATATGTTGGGAAGTCTGAGTGTAATAGAACTCTGTTGTATG
>CABFPE010000747.1:243385-264668 GCA_900660155.1 Hofstenia miamia
ATTGTAAGATAACATAATAACTGACTGAAGTTCATCAATAGGGAAGTGAACATGTAAAACATAATAGTTGCAATCATAATAACAGGCAAGCAATGACAAGTAGGAAAGCTATAATGGAAGCATATTTATAGCACTTGGTAATAAACAACTAAATACTCAACTAGTACCTGTTAATCACTTCTTGCTTACAGCCTCAACTAGTACCTGTTAATCACTTCTTGCTTACAGTTTTCCCTTGTTTAATATTTCTGCTATGATTACGCAATATCAGCGTTAATTTGACTATGCTGTTTGACCATCTATCGTTTTGTCAAATACTGTTGAGCATAATTTAAATCTAATTGCACAAAATGTTTTACAAAATGGAATAATCAATCCTATCATGTGTTTACATTTTAATCATTATAATCATTATAAATATTTTTAGTCTTTGTTTCGTTCATCTTTCCTCTCATCTTGACCACACATGATAGTTGATGGATTATGTCACACTCCCCCTCCAGCATAGCTAATTAAGGATGACCACTCTCTCTCCGTGTACCATCTCTGCTGCCTTCTTATTAATATCATTTGCTTCTTTCATCTCCCAGCTAGTTTTCTCATACAACTCTTCTTTAGTAATTTTCAATATGACATCCTTCTTGGTAGTTAACATCTTTTTATGTCTGAGAAATGATGGGTTCTTCAGAGACTTTGATATTGTGCACATGCTTCGCAGTTCATTAAGCTTCTCATTGAATATTTCATAATGTTTCTGATATAGTTTCATTCCTTTTATCACTATCATTAGTGTCATGATTGCGTTGATTCTACTCATATGTGCTAGATCGGGATGAATTGTTGTGTTTGGATAAAAGAATTCATATGTTGATCTTAATGACATCAATATCAACACTTCATCGTAGAAAGCACTTATATTTTCTATCACTTCTTCTTCAATGATGTTTTTAGGTTTGTTCTTTCCCAGTCTCACCATAGTAATAATCTCTACCCTTTGCATTACATCGTAATATTGATATTGTGAGCTCCACAGTTCTCCCCACACAATGTCGTTGATTCCTGAAAACAGTATTACAGTTTGTGTGGATCGCTTTTCAATTTCTTTTCAGACTTTCTGGATCTGCTTGTATATCGGTTCTCCTTTGTTGTAAAGATCATATGGTGTTACTTGTCCTTCAATGAAGATTTGCTCCTTGTTATTGTTTTTCAATAGTATCACTTTAGATTTTCTATATTGTTCATCATTAACGATTTTTTCTGCTGCTTGTCAATTGTTGACATACATACTTTCTTCATGCCCATCTCTTTGGCTGCCTTTTTGTCCTTTAATCTCCATGTTGGTAATAACATTGGTATGAAGATTGTTGGCAATGGCATACATTCCAAAATCATTGTCATAGTTTTTTCTTCTATAGCTTTATATGTCCCTTGCATATCTGCAGTCATTGCCATCCCAAATGTAGCTGGTAATTGTTCTTGGATTTCTTAATGTTCTCCCAAAAGGTGTCTGTTAATCCATTTTTCATCAAACTTTGCGCCGTTTCAGGTTTTATTACCATTTTTGAGGTGATACATTCAATGTCTACTGCTATTTGGTTTTGAGGCTGCAACATTTCATCAATTTCCTGCCTTGTAAATGCCTCCATGCACAATAGTTTAATTAACGATTTCGTTTTTCATTCATAAACTTCACCAAATATCCTCTGCACTATGTTGTTTGTACATTCTCTTCAGACCGTAATTTCTACCAGTAGTCTCTCATCATCAGTATCTACCCAGGACAGCTCACTGGGTTCTTGTTCGCCCACTTTTCTAAGTTAACCTTATTGATTACTCTTTGCATGTTAGGTGTTAGTGTGATATTTGTGGATTGCAATAACCTTTCTTCACTCTCCATTTCTTCTTTGCTTTTGCTAACCATTACAATGATTTCAATGGGACAATTTTTTCCTTCTTTTTGCATTGTCTCTGATCACTTTATGATTTTGGTGTATGCACATTGGGGGTAATCCTTTAAATATTTTCTTATTTCTCGTGTAATTACCTCATGTACTCTCTTTTCTTTCACCAATTTGATTGTTTGTAGAGTCTCTGCGTGTTCTCTTCTCATTAGGTTCTGTGTTGTCAGCCATGGTTGACACTTGAGTGCTCGTAATTTTGTGTTAGAAGTTGCACCCCACATATACTTCTTGGTTTCATCTGTCAGTATATCAATTTCACTCAGACAAATGCCTGTTTTATTTGCGAGTTCTATTACACTTGGTCTTCCCAACGTATGTTGTTGCATTAATAATCGTGTGAAGTGCTTTTCAAATCTTTGTTGTACCTTCTTCATGGGGGATAGGGGTAATACTTCAACGTTTTGCAGCAGCCATTGTTTAATATTTGTGGGAATCAGTGCAACAGCTATTTCGTATTTCTTTTGTCTGGCTAGTTGTCATCGCTCTTTCCTCATCATGGGCAGTACTAGTTTCTCATTACTTGTTAGTGCAATTGCTAGTATCCATATCACAGTTCTTGCTCTGATTTCCGGTGCGCTAATTTCCTAGAACATTTGCATTTTAAAATTTCGTTTGGCCTCCATCTCATATGCACATTTAACTTCATACAACACAGCTTCTATGCTTTTGTGGTATTTCTTTGTTGGTGATCTTATGTCAATCATTAGCCATTCTTCTTGGGTTTGTCAGCTTTAATTTCTGACCATACCCTTGCTATTTTCTCTAAATGTTCGGGCGTTTGATTTAAACTACATTTTAGAAATATGTTTCCAGTTTCTTCTAAATTTTCGGTTATCCTTAGCAACTCCATCGTCCTTGTCTGGTAGTACATATCAATCACGATCTTTGGTTCTACCATAATTCTTTCTGCCAGAGCCATTTCATTGATCTGTAGATCCATCCTTATGAGCTCAGATATTTTAAGTGTTCCACTGTTCACTGTAAAGAGGTTGTCTAATTTTATTTGCATTTCTTTTATGAATTTCGGAAGTTCCTCTTCTTTTTTTGTGACAACAATTATTACTCTTGTCTTATATTTCTTGGCTACTTTTAGCGTCTCTTCTATGTTGGACTGAAGCTTCTTTGATGTCACTTCGCTGTCTTTCACAAAGTATACCACCATTAAATGTTTTTTATCCAAATTCACCTGTTCACATTCTGCTATAATTTTTTCTCTATTTTTCATTAATTTCTGCACGTCTTTTAATGTGAATTGTTCATCAAACGTAATGTGTACTGTACTCTTAAAATACGGTCTGTTGAATTGCCCTTTCATTTCTGCTGTCAATGCTATTATCATATTGCATGTAGGACAATTCTTTTTGTTGATCCCTATCAGGATTGCATAGCCTTTGTTTTCTTTTGTGGATGTACTGCCCTTTATTAATCTTTTCGTCTCTGGTGATAAATTGTCGTATGAGTTATATCTCATCTTTCAATTAGCTATAAAATAGGGGTGAATTCTTTCTTTCCCTACTTTGGTCATTCGACTTTCTCTCTCTTGTGATCGCGACGATTTTGTTGTAGTCAACATTTGTCGGTATGAAAATATCCCTGAGCTCGTTGTCATAGGGAGTGAACTCGTTGACAGTATCTCTGATGTATCCATGTCGGAGTCATCACTTATCAGCTGTGTTTCCCAACTCTCCATTGTTGTTGATGGTGTTTCCTCTCTGCCCTTTAATTGGCATTGAGTACTTGTTGATGCTATTTCCTCTTTGCCCTTTAATTGGCATTGAGTACTGCTGGATGTTGAAAGGGAGTGTGCATAGTTTGGTGTTTCCAACCTCACGCCCTTTAGTTGGCGATCAGTATCCTGTTGATGGCCCTCATTTACCTGACTGCCCTTTATTTGACATTTGGTAGAGGGTGATTTTTCCTTCGTTATCTCCATCCTCTTACCCTTTATTCGGTAATCAGATTGTAGAGACCTTCTTCTTACTCTTCTTCTTTTGTTCGTTGATGTCATATGCTCCATCATCATACCCTTTAATTGGTAATCAGACTGCAGAGCTCTTCTTCTTACTTGTCGTCTTGTGTTACTAGGCAGCAAATTCTCCATCATCATGCCCTTTAATTGGCAATCAGATTGCGGAGACCTAGTCTTGCTAGTAGAACTCGTTGATGCTTCTTCTGTCCTCACGTCCTTTAGTTGACATTAGATTGCGGTGTTCTCTTCTTCTTCCCTCCTTGCGTTTATAGTTATTGTTGGGTAGTGTTTGTGTGATTATAAATGGCCCTGACCATTGTGTTTTAAGTTTTCTCACTTGATTCACGTCCTGTGTTCTCATTAGAGTGTACTCGTAAACCTTATCCCCTACCCTGCGTGGTTTGCCATATATCTTCTTGTTGAAATTTCTTTTTGTCTAATCACAGACTTCTTCATGTTGTGACAACTTGCCTCATGAATTCCAGTTATCTGATCTTTAATTTTCCTTATGTAATCATTGTCTGGTTTTTCAGAGTATGTATGGTATTGCATTGATATCAGCATTGCCACCTCTCTGCCATACATGGCCTTATATGGAGTCATCCCCATTGTTGAGTGCACTGAAGTATTGTAGAAATATTCTACTATTTCCACTACTTCTCTCCAGTCTCTACCTCTGATTCTTGAAGTTAATACTCGTATCAATTTAATCATAGTTTTATTTAATCTTTCCACTGCACCATTTGCCTGTGGGTGATATGCCATTGTTTTTTTGGTTAATATTTCCATCAGTTTCGTCATTTCTTCAAACAGTTTACTTTCAAACTGTACTCCTCTATCTGATATTATGGTTTGCATTGGTCCAAACTTTAAAATCCATTCTTTCATAATCTTGTCCGCTACTATTTTGCCATTGTTGAGTCTAGTGGTATCATATGAGCATATTTAGTGAAATTGTCAACTAAGACCAATATATACTGATACCCCTCATCATCCTGAGATAATTTCTCTAGATCTACATGCAAAATTTCGTTGGGTGCTGTCGCCATTATTTTTTCAAGTGGTGCAGTTTGTACTGGAAAATGACTCTTATTGTTTATAAGACATGTATTACATTTGTTAATGATGTCTTCGACTGTTTTTCTAATACTTGTTGTTATGAACCAAGCGTTAAAGGTATTTTCTGTCTGTATTATCCCCAAGTGCCCGTTTTCATGCACCTTTCTAACTAATTCTCTTTTGTAATATTCAGGAATTGCTATTCTCAACGTCTTCCCCTCTATGTACAAAAGTCCGTTTCTATTTAATTTCCATTTGTATCTTTGAAAATAGCTCTTGGCTTCCTTTCCTAGCATCCAATTGTTATCATGCATTTTTTCTCGTATATCTCTGAGAATCATATCAGTTTTCTGTTTTTCAATTATGTCTTTTTTGGTTATTTCTTCCTTAATTGTTATTGTCATAATTGTATTTCCCTTCTTATCCACATTAATATCAGGTAACTTGGCATACTCATTATGTGACAGAAATTGAAATTGTTTCTTTTCACCATCCACTTTTTCCAAATCTCTCTGGTATTCTGGCAACGCTGTCCAAAAATCTGCATTTTTATGCAATGTTCCTTTCCAATGTTCTATGTTGAATTTAAACTCATTTAAGTATTCTATCCATCTTGATACAATTGAAGATTTATCACCCGAAAACTTTTTGAGCCATGCTAATTCACTATTATCTGTTCTTACTCTAAATGTTTGACCTGTTAAAAAGTAACGAAATTTCTTTATACTTTTGACTAACTCCAACATTTCCAAAGCCATAGTTTTCTTTGCTTTGTTTCAATTTACGACTAAAAAACTGTATAGGCACCTCTTTGCCATCCTTTATTTGACCTAGACATGCTCCTATTGCGATATTACTCGCATCACAATCAAGGATAAATTCTTTGTCATAATCAGGTGTATTCAATGATGGCATCCTACTTAACTCATCTTTTATGTTGTTTAGTTGTTCTTGTTCTCTCCATTTCCACTCAAAGGTTTTATTCTTTTTAAGTAATTCTGTCATTTTACTGGTTTTATGAGCCACATTGGATATGAATGAACCATAGTAATTAATGAAACCCATAATTCGCTGTAAATCCTTTTTTGTTTTCAGACTGCTAATATTTTGTATCATTTCTTTCGCATTATTTTTCATTCTTATTTCGCCTTTTTGAATTTGTCTCCCCAAGAATACTACTTGTTCTTTTAGAATTTCACATTTCTTTCCATTAACACATAACCCTGAATTATACAAGATTTTTAACGTTCTGTCCAGTTTATTGAGGTGTTCTTCAATTGTATCACTTGCTATTAATATGTCATCTATATATGCACTTATGCCTTTTTCGATTTTCTTATTATTTTGTTTCAGAACTTTCGTTACGTATCTTTGAAATGTAGCTGGGGCATTACATAATCCAAAAGCCATATACATCCATTCAAATAGTCCATACAGCGTTATAAATGCTGTTTTCTCAATAGCTGTAGGCTCCATTGGCACCTGCCAGTACGCTTTACACAAATCTATACAGGTGTAATATTTATTCTTACTAGCTTCATATATGATGTCCTCTATCCTTGGGAGTGGATAGGCATCTTTCTTAGTAATATCATTGAGTTTCTGGAAATCTATACAGAGTCTATATTTATCACCTTACTTTACAAAGACAGTTGGCGCAACATATGGACTCTCGCTTGGCCTTATTATTTTGTTATCTATCAATTCATTTAAGATGGTGTTATAGTGTTCTTTCAAGTGTTCAGGGACTCTCCTGCATGGCAGTCTTATCGGCTCCTCTGTCATTGTTATTATATTATGCGTCATTTTTCAGTATATCTATCAGTTTTCTTCTTTCCTCTTTGCTCAAGTGCCGATATTCTTCCTCTTTTATTTCCGGTATTTGATATTCTGTTTCTTCTTCTATTATATTAATTGCTTTGTTTACCATCGTTTTTTCAGTCTTCACTCTCTTCCCTTTTAGTTTTAAGGTATCCTTTTTTATATTAACCACGTGATTTGTTGCATTTAACATTGGTATGGTTCCTATCCCTTCCTTTAATACACACAAGCTTGATGGAATTGATAACTTTTTCGTATTGATCCCTTTTTGATCATAGATCATGACTTCAGCCATTATGTGTTTCTCTGTTTCTATTTGACACATTTTCCAATTATTCGGTAGAATTTTTATGTCCTCCTTTAATTGAAATTGTATTATTTCTGTGTCTTGCTCCTCCTGGCAGGTTGTCACCACTTCTTCCTGCACTGATATGGTCTTGTTGGTATAATCGATAATGCATTTGTTGTAAAAAATCATTCCCCAATATGACTTCATAGGGTAGTGAAGTTTTCTCCATGTCAATGACAGTAAACATTTGCGAAAATGTAGTATTAGCAATTCTCATCAGTACCTCCATTAATTTACCTTTAATATCAAGGTAATCTCCCCATGCATTTAGTAATCTGCTTTTTTCACTTTTCAATTTTCTGTTGTCGAATCCTATTTTCTGTCTCTTCTATTTGTTCAGATTCATCTTCATCATCTAATAGATCTTCCTTGTCAAAGTATGCCTCTTCTTCTTTGATAAAGTTAATCTGCCTGTTACAATATTTTTTCGTATGGCCTTTTTTTCCACATGTCTGACATTTTAAGTCTTTCCTATTTATCCGTTTTACTGTTCCATCTTTTAATTTTATCTTTATGATTTTGTCTTTTGATTTTCCATTTTCATCTTTTCTTATTCTGTTAATTCCACTCACCATTGCCAGTATTACTTTTGTTATTGACGACTTTTCATTGATTCGGGCATTATTTTCCATTGTGACCTGTATCCCTAAACCTTTCCTTATCATTCTTTCTAGGGAATCATCAGCATAGCATTTAATTTCGAACTGTTGTCTAATTGGTTCCAGTAATCCTTTACATATATGAGAAAATAAGTCATATTTGGAATATGTGCTCTCTCTAGAACTCAATTTCAATAGCCTCTCCACTTGCTACATATAATTACGAAAATCTTTTCTTTTATTCATCTTCAAGCTATTTAATAACATCCAATACTGACTTTTGAAACTTTCGTCATCGTAATACTGCTGATACTCTCCAATTAGTTTTTTGTAATCTGTTTTAGTTTCCAGATCCAATACCAAATAATGCTGGTATGCCACTCCTCCTAAGTATAGAGGAAATCTTGCCACTGCTTGCTTCTGTATCACTTTCCTTTCTTTCATACTCATTTCAAACATTTGAATCCATTCTTTAAATGTAGCAGAGTAACTACTACTCTCCCTGTAAATTTTGGAAGTATTGCTTTGCATGCTGGCATATCATTGTCTTCCTCCTCCAACAATATCGTCTCTTCATAGATTGGTTTTATTTTGGTTCTGCTTTTGCATTTTTCCTTAACCTGCTTTGTTATATTCACAACTAATTTTTCTACAAATTCATCTTCTGTTTGACAGTCTTTGTACATTTCAGCTTGCACCTCCTTCATTGGTATGCTTCCAATTGATTTCTCTGGTTCCTGTATTACTGTATTTTTTATTACTTTAACACTCTCTTTTTCTTCTTCCATTGTCTCCTCATTTGTCAATGACGTTAGTCGGATCTTATCTTTCAAATCATCTATTTCAAGTTGTTTCAATATGTTATCTTCTCTTAAGTTAACATTTTCCTCATGCATTTGAGTCATCATTCATTGCAAGTTCTCACTTTGCATTTTTATTTCTTTATTTGCTTCTACCAATTTTTCAATCTGTTTTTGAAAAACATTTCTTTGTTCAGTTAACCTTAGACTAGTGTCTTGTGTAATTTCTTCAATGCGTTTATCTTTTTCAGCATTCACCAACTCTATTATTGTTGTTCTCTATTATCTTTATCAATTTGGTTATCTAAAATTCTGGACTTTCTTTCTCTGGTTCTCTATTATTTCAATTCGGTTATCTAAAATTCTGTACTTTCTTTCTCTGGTTGCAAAATTATTTCCGTTGGGGAATTCTGACTTTCTGGGGATGTATTAACATTCACTGGGGTTATTTGATTTTGGGGTGTTCATTGTGCTGTCTCTTTATACACATCTTTCTTCCATGAAATTACCATTTCCATTATTACTGGAGGTAATTGTTTAATGATTTCCTTTACCAGTTTTGTTGTACTTAAGGTTACTGTTGCTTGTCATCTCTTCACTTGTATTACTTACTTTCCATTGAACGAGAAGAAACAACTATCTTGACTCACTCATCAGTAATACTTCTTGTTCATAACATTTCGTACTCTTTAATTAAGTATTTACACCAATTATATTTCCACTGTACAATCTCTCCTTCATGCATGCTCTTCAAGCGCCTGTCACAGTTGCCATGTAGAATCATGCCAATCCACCATTAGTATATAATTTAGAGAAAACCTATTACTTTTCTTAGTTAACACATTAAGCAGAGTTGACATTCTCCTAATTCTCTCCTTCACAATAAGTGTTTGGGTGACTAACTTAACTTAATATGCATTAGCATTTCTAACTGTGTAACTCACTCCAACTTATTTAGATAAAGCAGAGAAAATGGAAGACAGCATCAACACTCAAAGGTTGCCATGTGTTTCCAGAGACACTCTGATCAGCTGCGTCTACAAATGGAGCTGTCTTTTCAAAGTAGAAACTATCAAAGGAATTGGTGTGTGAATAGTAAACTCAGTGTAATGGGATTTGCAACTACTTAAGAATTTAGCGCATTGATTGTTTTTGTTATTATGAAATTGTATAAGGAACAGATTAATGCAACCAGGATGCTTGAGTAGCTTATTATTGAGCCTTACATGTAATACCCCTACATATATAGAAATATATAACAGCCCTCAATACATGTAAACAATCAATGCTGTCTGCAGAAAAATATAGACATGAGTCAGCCCAAGGTCTACCATAAGAAACAATGAGCAACTTGTTGTGACTATTAAATAATCTATATGTAATAGAATATAAAGATATGATTTAAGTAACCATCTAAATGTAAGTAATATTAAATCACTGATCATAAGATAACATAATAACTGACTGAAGTTCATCAATAGGGAAGTGAACATGTAAAACATAATAGTTGCAATCATAAAAACAGGCAAGCAATGACAAGTAGGAAAGCTATAATGGTAAAAAACTCCTACACCTATCTGTAACCTAAGAGCACAAAAGGTAACTACAGCTGTCGCCCTCCCTGCTGTGGAATAGCTATTAGGAGGCTGCTCCAGCATACCTTTAACTGGATGTGGGAACCACCATACAATTACCCCAGCACTTAACTGTTTAGCTTTCCATTATAATATGAAATAACCTGACAAGAGAAGAGTAAATCCAAAGTAAATTCGTTCATCAATAATACATCATTTCAAGCATATTTACAGCACTTGGTAATAAACAACTAAATACTCAACTAGTACCTGTTAATCACTTCTTGTTTACAGTTTTCCCTTGTTTAGTATTTCTGCTATGATTACGCAATTTCAGCATTAATTTGACTACACTGTTTGACCATCTAACGTTTTGCCAAATACTATCGAGTATAATTTAAATCTAACTGCACAAAACGTTTCACAATATGAAATAATCAATCCTATCATGTGTTTACATTTTAATTATTATAATCATTATAAATATTTTTAGTCTTTTTATATCTGAGAAAAGAAGGGTTCTTCAGAGACTTCAATATTGTGCACATGCTTTGCAGTTCATTAAGCTTCTCATTGAATATTTCAAAGTGTTTCCAATATAGTTTCGTTCCTTTTATTGCTATCATTAAGGTCATGATTGCGTCGATCCTACTCGTATGTGCTAGATCAGGACGGATTGTTGTGTTTGGATAAAAGAAATAGTATGTTGATCTTAATGATTTCGATATCGATGCTTCGTCGTAGAAAGCACTTATATTTTCTATCACTTCTTCTTCACTAATGTTTTCTGGTTCATTTTTCCTAATCTCACCATAGTAATAATCTCTACTCGTCGCATTACATTGTAATACCAATATTGTGAGCTCCATAATTCTCCCCATACAATATCATTGATTCCTGAGAACAGTATTACTGTTTTTGTGGATCGCTTTTCAATTTCATTGCGGACTTTCTGAATCTGCTTGTATATCAGTTCTCCTTCATTGTAAAGATCATATGGTGTTACTTGTCCTTCTATGAAGATTCTCTCTTTGTTATCATTTTTCAGCAGGATCTCTTTAGATTTTCTATATTGTTCATTGTTAACAATTCTTTCTGCTGCTTGTCGATTGTTAACATACATATTCTCTTCATGCCACATCACTCTGGCTGCCTTCTTGTCCTTTAATCTCCATGTTGGTAATAGCATTGGTATGAAGATTGTTGGTGGTGGTGTACACTTCAAGATCATTGTCATCGTTTCTTCTTCTATAGCTTCGTATGTTCCTTGCATATCTGCAGTCATTGCCATCCCAAATGTAGCTGGGTAATTGTTCTTGGATTTCTTAATGTTCTCCCAAAAGGTGTCTGTTAATCCATTTTTCCTCAAACTTTGCGCCGTTTCAGGTTTTATTACCATTTTTGATGTGATACATTCAATGTCCACCGCTATTTGGTTTTGGGGCTGCAACATTTCATCAATCTCCTGTCTTGTAAATGCCTCCATGCACAATAATTTAATTAACGATTTCGTCTCCCTCTCATAGACTTCACCAAATATTCTCTGCACTATGTTGTTTGTACGTTCTCTTCTGACCGTAATTTCTACCAGTAGTCTCTCATCATCAGTATCCACCCACGACAGCTCGCTTGGTTCTTGTTTGCCCCATTTTTCTAAGTTAACCTTATTGATTACTCTTTGAGTATTGGGAGTTAGAGCGATATTTGTGGATTGCAATAACCTTTCTTCAATCTCCATTTCTTCTTTGCTTTTGCTTACCATTTCAATGATTTCAATGGGACAGTTTTTTCCTTCTTTTCGCATTGTCTCTGATCGCTTAATGATTTTGGTGTATGCACTTTGGGGATAATCTTTTAAATATTTTCTTTTTTCTTTTGTAATCACCTCATGTACTTTCTTTTCTTTTACCAACTTTATTGTTTGTAGAGTATCTGCATTTCTTCTTCTCATTAGGTTCCATGTTGTTATCCATGGTTGACAGTTGAGTCCTCGTAATTTTGCGTTAGAAGTTGCTCCCCTAATGTACTTCTTGGTTTCATCTGTCAGTATATCAATTTCACTGGGACAAATGCCTGTTTTATTTGCGAGTTCTATTACACTCTTTCTTTCCAACTTTATTGTTTGTAGAGTATCTGGATGTTCTCTTCTCATTAGTGTTGTGCGTTGTTAGTGGTTGACATTTGAGTGCCCGTAAATTTGTGTTGGAAGCAACCATTGTTTGATATTTGTGGGAATAGGTGCAATAGCTATCTCATATTTCTTTTGTCTGGCTATTTGTCTTCACTCTTTCCTCATCATGGGCAGTACTAATTTCTCATTACTTGGTAATGCAATCGCTAGTATCCACATCGCAGTTCTTGCTCTGATTTCCAGTGCGTTAATTTCTTCAAACATTTGAGTTTTAAAATTTCGTTTGGCCTCCATTTTGTACGCACGTCTAACTTCATACAACATAGCTTCTACACTTTTGTGGTATTTCTTTGTTGGTGATCTTATGTCGATCATCAGCCATTCTTCATGGGTTGGTTTGTCCACTTTGATCTCTGACCATACCCTCACTATTTTCTCTAAATGTTTGGGCGTTTGATTTAGGCTACACTTTAGAAATACGTTTCCAGTTTCTTCTAAATTTTCGGTTATTCCCAACAACTCCATCATCCTTGCCTGGTAGTACATATCAATCGCGATCTTTGGTTCTACCATGATTCTTTCCACCAGAGCCATTTCATTGATCTGTAGGTCCATCCTTATGAGCTCAGATATTTTAAATGTTCCACTGTTCAACGTAAATAGGTTATCCAATTTTATTTCCATTTCTTTTATGAACTTTGGAAGCTCCTCTTCTTTTTGCGTGACAATGATTATTACTCTCATCTTATATTTCTTGGCTACATTTAGCGTCTCTTCTATGTTGGACTGGAGTTTCTTTGATGTTATTTTGTTATCTTTCACAAAGTATACTACCTTTAAATGCTTTTTATCCAGGTTCACCTGTTCACATTCTGCTATAATTCTTTCTCTGTTTTTTGTTAATTTCTGCACGTCTTTTAATGTGAATTGTTCGTCAAACATAATGTGTACTGTACTCTTAAAATATGGTCTGTTGAATTGCTCTTTCATTTCTGCTGTGTATGCTATTATCATATTGCATGTGGGATGATTCTTTTTGTCGATCACTATTGGTATTGCATAACTTTCATTCTCTTTTGTGGATGTACTGCCTTTTATTAATCTCTTCGNCATACAACATAGCTTCTACACTTTTGTGGTATTTCTTTGTTGGTGATCTTATGTCGATCATCAGCCATTCTTCATGGGTTGGTTTGTCCACTTTGATCTCTGACCATACCCTCACTATTTTCTCTAAATGTTGGGGCGTTTGATTTAGGCTACACTTTAGAAATAGGTTTCCAGTTTCTTCTAAATTTTCGGTTATTCCCAATAACTCCATCATCCTTGCCTGGTAGTACATATCAATCGCGATCTTTGGTTCTACCATAATTCTTTCCGCTGGAGCCATCTCATTGATCTGTTGGTCCATCCTTATGAGCTCAGATATTTTTAATGTTCCACTGTTCAACGTAAATAGGTTATCCAATTTTATTTCCATTTCTTTTATGAACTTTGGAAGCTCCTCTTCTTTTTTTGTGACAACAATTATTACTCTTGTCTTATATTTCTTGGCTACTTTTAGCGTCTCTTCTATGTTGGACTGAAGCTTCTTTGATGTCACTTCGCTGTCTTTCACAAAGTATACTACCATTAAATGCTTTTTATCCAAGTTCACCTGTTCGCATTCTGCTATAATTCTTTCTCTGTTTTTTGTTAATTTCTGCACGTCTTTTAATGTGAATTGTTCGTCAAACATAATGTGTACTGTACTCTTAAAATATGGTCTGTTGAATTGCTCTTTCATTTCTGCTGTGTATGCTATTATCATATTGCATGTAGGATAATTCTTTTTGTCGATCACTATCAGTATTGCATAACTTTCATTTTCTTTTGTGGATGTACTGCCTTTATTAATCTCTTCGTCTCTGGTGATAAATTATCATATGAGTTATATCTCATTTTTTAATTAGCTATAAAATAGGGGTGAATTCTTTCTTTCCCTACTTTGGTCATTTGACTTTCTCTCTCTTCCAATCGCGATGATTTTGTTGTGGTAGATGTTTGTCGGTATGAGAATATCCCTGAGCTCGTTGTAGTAGGGAGTGAACTCATTGACGGTATCTCTGATGTATCCATATCAGAGTCATCACTTATCAGCTGTGATTCCCAACTTTCCATAGTTATTGATGGAGTTTACTCTCTGCCCTTTAGTTGGCATCAAGTACTTGTTGATGCTATTTCCTCTTTGCCCTTTAATTGGCATTGAGTACTACTGGATGTCAAAGGGGAATGTGCATAATTTGGTGTTTCCAACCTCACGCTCTTTAATTGGCGATCAGTATCCTGTTGATGGCCCTCATTTACCCGCCTGCCCTTTATTTGACATTTGGTAGAGGGTGATTTTTCCTTATCTATCTCCATCCTCACAACCTTTATTCGGTAATCAGATTGAGGAGACCTCCTTCTTACTCTTCTTCTTTTGTTCATTGGTGTTATCTGCTCTGTTGTCATACCCTTTAATTGGTAATCAAACTGCGGAGCCCTTCTTCTTACTCATTGTCTTGTGTTACTAGGCAGCAAATTCTTCATCATCATGCCCTTTGATTGGCAATCAGATTGTGGAGGCCTAGTTTTGCTGGTAGAACCCGTGGATGTCTCTTCTGTCCTCACGTCCTTTAGTTGACAATCAGGTTGCAGGGTTCTCTTCCTTTTCACTCTCCTTGCTTTCATCAGTGATCATTGTATTGTTCATATCATATTTCCTAAATTCAGTTACTAAATGAATATCCCATATTTTGGGGTCATATTTCATTTTATTTTTTACAGCCCTCTGGGGCATTATTCTCCTTTTGACTTCTGGTTCCTCTTTTTCGGGTCTATATTCCTCTCGGAATTCTTCTTCATGTACACTATCTAACTCGTCCATTTCAGCATATATGCCATCGTCAACCTGTATAATTTTAAATTCTGCATTCTTATCAAGCATCACTTGCTCTATATTTACCGTTGCTCATTTTAGATTTTGAAAGTGTAATATTCTCCCGTCATTAAGTTTATAGTTATTATTGGGTAGTGTTTGTGTGATTGTGAATGGCCCTGACCATTGTGTTTTAAGTTTTCTCACTTGATTCACGTCCTGTGTTCTCATTAGAGTGTACGCATAAACCTTATCCCCTACCCTGTGTGGTTCGCCATATATCTTCTTGTTGAAATTTCTTTCTTGTCTTATCGCAGACTTCTTCGTGTTGTGACACATTGCCTCATGAATTCCAGTTATCTGATCTTTAATTTTCCTTATGTAATCATTGTCTGGTTTTTCAGAGTATGTATGGTATTGCATTGATATCAGCATTGCTGCCTCTCTGCCATACATGGCCTTATACGGAGTCATCCCCTTTGTTGAGTGCACTGAAGTATTGTAGAAATATTCTACTATTTCCACTACTTCTCTCCAGTCTCTACCTCCAATTCTTGAAGTTAACACTCGTATCAATTTAATCATAGTTTTATTTAATCTTTCCACCGCGCCATTTGCCTGTGGATGGTACGCCATTGTTTTTTTCGGTTAATATTTCCATCAGTTTCGTCATTTCTTCAAACAGTTTACTTTCGAACTGTACTCCTCTATCTGATATTATTGTTTGCATTGGTCCGAACTTTAAAATCCATTCTTTCATAATCTTGTCCGCTACTATTTTTGCCGTTGTTGAGTCTAGTGGTATCATACGAGCATATTTCGTGAAATTGTCAACTAAGACCAATATATACTGATACCCCTCATCATCCTGAGATAATTTCTCTAGATCTACATGCACAATTTCGTTGGGTGCTGTCGCAATTATTTTTTCAAGTGGTGCAGTTTGTACTGGAAAATGACTCTTATTGTTTATGAGACATGTATTACATTTGTTAATGACGTCTTCAACTGTTTTTCTAATACTTGTCGTTATAAACCGAGCGTTAAAGGTATTTTCTGTCTGTATTATCCCCAAGTGCCCGTTTTCATGCACCTTTCTAACTAATTCTCTTTTGTAATATTCAGGAATCGCTATTCTCAACGTCTTTCCCTCTATGTACAAAAGTCCATTTCTATTTAATTTCCATTTGTATCTTTGAAAATAGCTCTTGGCTTCCTTTCCTAACACCCAATTGTCATCATGCATTTTTTCTTGTATATCTCTGAGAATCATATCAGTTTTCTGTTTTTCAATTATGTCTTTTTTGGTTATTTCCTCCTTAATTGTTATTGGCATAATTGTATTTCCCTTCTTATCCGCATTAATATCGGGTAACTCAGCATACTCATTATGCGACATAAATTGAAATTGTTTCTTTTCACCATCCACTTTTTCCAAATCTCTCTGGTATTCTGGCAATGCTGTCCAAAAATCTGCATTTTTATGCAACGTTCCTTTCTGATGCTCTATGTTGAATCTAAACTCATTCAAGTATTCTATCCATCTTGATACAATTGACGATTTATCACCTGAAAACTTTTTGAGCCATGCTAATCCACTATTATCTGTTCTTACTCTAAATGTTTGACCTGTTAAAAAGTAACGAAATTTCTTTATACTTTCGACTAACGCCAACATTTCCAATTTCGTTGAGCCATAGTTTTCTTCACTTTGTTTCAATTTACGACTAAAAAACTGTATAGGCACCTCTTTGCCATCCTTTATTTGACCTAGACATGCTCCTATTGCGACATTACTCGCATCACAATCAAGGATAAATTCTTTGTCATAATTAGGTGTATTCAATGATGGCATCTTACTTAACTCATCTTTTATGTTGTCTAGTTGTTCTTGTTCTCTCCATGTCCACTCAAAGGTTTTATTCTTTTTAAGTAATTCTGTCATTTTACCGGTTTTATGAGCCACATTGGATATGAATGAACCATAGTAATTAAAGAATCCCATAATTCGCTGTAAATCCTTTTTTGTTTTCAGACTGCTAATATTTTGTATCATTTCTTTCGCATTATTTTTCATTCTTATCTCGCCTTTTTGAATTTGTCTCCCCAGGAATACTACTTGTTCTTTTAGAATTTCACATTTCTTTCCATTAACACGTAACCCTGAATTATACAAGATTTTTAACATTCTGTCCAGTTTATTGAGGTGTTCTTCAATTGTATCACTTGCTATTAATATGTCATCTATATATGCACTTATTCCTTTTTCGATTTTCTTATTATTCTGTTTCAGAACTTTCATTACATATCTTTGAAATGTAGCTGGGGCGTTACATAATCCAAAAGCCATATACATCCATTCAAATAGTCCATACGGCGTTATAAATGCTGTTTTCTCAATATCTGTAGGCTCCATTAGCACCTGCCAGTACGCTTTACACAAATCTATACAGGTGTAATATTTATTCTTACTAGCTTCATATATGATGTCCTCTATCCTTGGGAGTGGATAGGCATCTTTCTTAGTAATATCATTGAGTTTCTGGAAATCTATACAGAGTCTATATTTATCCCCTTGCTTTACAAAGACAGTTGGCGCAGCATATGGACTCTCGCTTGGCCTTATTATTTTGTTATCTATCAATTCATTTAAGATGGTGTTATAGTGTTCTTTCAAGTGTTCAGGGACTCTCCTGCATGGCAGTCTTATCAGCTCCTCTGTCATTGTTATTATTTTGTGCGTCTCTCCCACTGCCTTGCCCACACTTATCTCACCTTAGTTAAATATTTTTGCGTGTTTTTCAGTATCTCTATCAGTTTTCTTCTTTCCTCTTTGCTCAAGTGCCGATATTCTTCCTCTTTTATTTCTGGTATTTGATATTCCATTTCTTCTTCTTCTATTATATTAATTGCTTTGTTTACCATCATTTTTTGGTCTTCACTTTCTTCCCTTTTAGTTTTAAGGTATCCTTTTTTATATTAACCACGTGATTTGTTGCATTTAACATTGGTATGGTTCCTATCCCTTCCTTTAATACACACAAGCTTGATGGAATCGATAACTTTTTCGTATTGATCCCTTTTTGATCGTAGATCATGACTTCAGCCATTATGTGTTTCTCTGTTTCTATTTGACACATTTTCCAATTATTCGGTAGAATTTTTATGTCCTCCTTTAATTGAAATTGTATTATTTCTGTGTCTTGCTCCTCCTCGCAGGTTGTCACCACTTCTTCCTGCACTGATATGGTCTTGTTGGTATAATTGATAATGCATTTGTTATCCATTAAAAAATTGTTCCCCAATATGACTTCATAGGGTAGTGAATTTTTCTCCATATCAATGACAGTAAACATTTGCGAAAATGTAGTGTTAGCAATTCTCATTAGTACCTCCATTAATTTACCTTTAATATCAATGTAATCTCCCAATGCATTTAGTAATCTGCTTTTTTCACTTTTCAATTTTCTGTTGTCAAATCCTATTTTCGCCGCACATTTGTCAGTAATGATTGATATTACTGCTCCTGTATCTATGGTTGCCTTGACCATCACCCCATTTATTACAACTGTAATTGTATTTGTCTTGATTAGGTCTGTTACAATTAGAACGGGTGCATGGTTTACCAGAGACGGTGCTCCCTCTAGTTTAAAGTCTCACTTTCTGTCTCTTCTGTTTGTTCAGATTCATCTTCATCATCTAATAGATCTTCCTCGTCGAAGTACGCCTCTTCTTCTTTGATAAAGTTAATCTGCCTTTTGCAATATTTTTTCGTATGGCTTTTTTTCCACATGTCTGACATTTTAAGTCTTTCCTATTTATCCATTTTACTGTTCCATCTTTTAATTTTATCTTTATAATTTTGTCTTTCGATTTTCCATTTTCATCTTTTCTTATTTTATTAATTCCACTCACCATTGCCGGTATTACTTTCATTATCAACGACTTTTCATTGATTCAAGCATTATTTTCCATCATGACCTGTATCCCCAAACCATTCCTTATCATTCTTTCTAGGGAATCATCAGCATCGCATTTAATTTCGAACTGTTGTCGAATTGGTTCTGGTAATCCTTTACATATATGAGAAAACAGGTCATATTTGGAATATGTGCTCTCTCTGGAACTCAATTTCAATAGTCTCTCCACTTGCGACATATAATTACGCAAATCTTCTCTTTTATTCATTTTCAAGCTATTTAATAACATCTGATACTGACTTTTGAAACTTTCGTCATCATAATACCGCTGATACTCTCTGATTAATTTTTTGTAATCTGTTTTAGTTTCCAGATCCAATACCAAATAATGCTGGTATGCCACTCCTCCCAAATATAGAGGAAATCTTGCCGCTGCTTGCTTTTGTATCACTTTCCTTTCTTTCATACTCATTTCAAACATTTGAATCCATTCTTTAAATGTAGGAGAGTAACTATCTACTCTCCCCGTAAATTTCGGTAGTATTGCTTTGCATGCTGGCGTATCATTGTCTTCCTCCTCCAACAATATCGTCTCTTCATAGATTGGTTTTATTTCGGTTGTGTTTTTGCATTTTTCCTTAACCTGCTTTGTTATATTCACAACTAATTTTTCTACAAATTCGTCTTCTGTTTGACAGTCTTTGTACATTTCTGCTTGCACCTCCTTCATTGGTATGCTTCCAATTATTTTTCCGGTTCCTGTATTACTGTATTTTTTATTACTTTAACACTCCCTTTTTCTTCTTCCATTGTCTCTTCATTTGTCAATGATGTTAGTCGGATCTTATCTTTCAAATCATCTATTTCAAGTTGTTTCAAGATGTTATCTTCTCTTAAGTTAACATTTTCCTCATGCATTTGAGTCATCATTCATTGCAAGTTCTCACTTTGCATTTTTATCTCTTTATTCGCTTCTACCAATTTTTCAATCTGTTTTTGAAAAACATTTCTTTGTTCTGTTAACCTTAGACTAGTGTCTTGTGTGATTTCTTCAATGCGTTTATCTTTTCAGCATTTGCCAACTCTATTTCGAACATTCTTTGAGTTATTGTTGTTGTCTATTATCTTCGTCAATTCAGTTATCAAAAATTCTGCACTTTCTTTCTCTGGTTGCAAAATTATTTCCGTTGGGGAATTCTGACTTTCGGGGGATGTATTGACATTTGCTGGGGTTATTTGATTTTGGGGTGTTCTCTGTGTTTTGGGTTTAGTCCTCTGCTTCTTCCATGAATTTACCATTTCCATTATTACTGGAGGCAATTGTCTAATGATCTCCTTTACCAGTTTTGTTGTACTTAAGGTTACTGTTGCTTGTCATCTCTTCACTTGTATTACTTACTTTCCAATGAACGAGAAGAAACAACTATCTTAACTTGCTCATCAGTAATACCTCTTGTTCATAACATTTTGTACTCTTTAATTAACTATTTATACCAATTGTATTTCCACTGTACAGTTCTCTCCTTCATGCATGCTCTTCAAGCGCCTGTCACAGTCGCCATGTAGAATCATGCCAATCTGCCATTAGTATATAATTTATAGAAAACCTATTACTATTCTTAGTTAACACATTAAGCAGAGTTGACATTCTCCTAATTCTCTCCTTCATAATAAGTGTTGGGTTTATTAACTTAACTTAATATGCATTAGCCTTTCTAACTGCGTAACTCACTCCAACTTATTTAGATAAAGCAGAGAAAATGGAAGACAGGATCGACACTCGAAGGTTGCCACGCATTTCCAGAAACACACCGATCAGCTGCATCTACAAATGGAGCTGCCTTTTCAAAGTAGAAACCATCAAAGGGATTGGTATGTGAATAGCGAACTCAGTGTGATGGGATTTGCAACTACTTAAGAATTTAGTGCATTGATTGTTTTTGTTATTATGAATTTGTATCAGGAACGGATTAATGCAACCGGGATGCTTGAGTAGCTTATTATTGAGCCTTACATGTAATAACCCTACATATATAGAAATACATAATAGCCTTTGATACATGTCAACAATCAATGCCGCCTGCAGAAAAATAAACACTGGAGTCAGCCAGAGGTCTACCATAAGGAACAATGAGCAAATTTTTGTGACTATTAAATAATCATCTAGATATAATGTAATGTAAAAATACGATGTAAATAAC
>CABFPE010000747.1:265668-278667 GCA_900660155.1 Hofstenia miamia
TGCTTCCTTGCACAATAGTTTAATTAGAGATTTCATCTCTCATTCATAGACCTCACCGAATATTCTCTGCACTATGTTATTTGTACGTTCTCTTTGAACCGTAATTTCTACCAGTAGCTGCTCATCATCAGTATACACCCACAACAGCTCACTTGGTACTTGTATCTACCCCATTTTTCTAAGTTCTTGTTAACCTTATCAATTACTCTTTGAGTGTTGGGAGTTAGAGCGATATTTGTGGATTGCAATAACCTTTCTTCACTCTCCATCTCTTCTTTGCTTTTGCTAACCATTTCAATGATTTCAATGGGACAATTTTTTCCTTCTTTTCACATTGTCTCTGATCGCTTTATGATTTTGGTGTATGCACATTGGGGATAATCCTTTAGATATTTTCTTATTTCTCGTGTAATTACCTCATGTACTCTCTTTTCTTTCACCAATTTGATCGTTTGTAGAGTCTCTGCGTGCTCTCTTCTCATTAGGTTCCGTGTTGTCAGCCATGGTTGAAACTTGAGTGCTCGTAATTTTGTGTTAGAAGTTGCACCCCACATATATTTCTTGGTTTCATCTGTCAGTATATCAATTTCACTCGGACAAATGCCTGTTTTATTTGTGAGTTCTATTACACTCAGTCTTCCCAGTGTATGTTGTTGCATTAATAATCGTGTGAAGTGCTTTTCAAACCTTTGTTGTACCTTCTTCGTAGGGGATAGAGGTAATACTTCAACGTTTTGCAGCAGCCATTGTTTAATATTTGTGGGAATCAGTGCAACAGCTATTTCGTATTTCTTTTGTCTGGCTAGTTGTCATCCCTCTTTCCTCATCATAGGCAGTACTAGTTTCTTGTTACTTGTTAGTGCAATCACTAGTATCCATATCACAGTTCTTGCTCTGATTTCTGGTGCGTTAATTTCCTTGAACATTTGCATTTTAAAATTTCGTTTGCCCTCCATTTCATATGCTTTTGTGGTATTTCTTTGTTGGTGATCTTATGTCATTCATCGGCCATTCTTTGTGGGTTGGTTTGTCTGCTTTAATTTCTGACCATACCTTTGCTATTTTCTCTAAATGTTCAGGTGTTTGATTTAAGCTACATTTTAGAAATATGTTTCCAGTTTCTTCTAAATTTTCAGTTATTCCTAGCAACTCCATCGTCCTTGCCTGGTAGTACATATCAATCGCGATCTTTGGTTCTACCATAATTCTTTTGGCTGGAGCCATTTCATTGATCTGTAGATCCACCCTTATGAGCTCAGATATTTTAAGTGTTCCAATTTTATGTCCATTTCTTTTATGAATTTCGGAAGTTCCTCTTCTTTTTGCATGACAACAATTATTACTCTTGTCTTATATTTCTTGGCTACTTTTAGCGTCTCTTCTATGTTGGACTGAAGCTTCTTTGATGTCACTTCGCTGTCTTTCACAAAATACACTACTGTTAAATGGTTTTTATCCAAGTTCACCTGTTCACATTCTGCTGTAATTTTTTCTCTGTTTTTCATTAATTTCTGCACATCTTTTAAAGTGAATTGTTTTTCGAACGTAATGTGTACTGTACTCTTAAAATACGGTCTGTTGAATTGCTCCTTCATTTCTGCTGTGTATGCTATTATCACTATTGGGATGTAGGACGATTCTTTTTGTCGATCACTATCAGGATTGCATAGCCTTTGTTTTCTTTTGTGGATGTACTGCCCTTTATTAATCTTTTCATCTCTGGTGATAAATTGTTGTATGAGTTATAACTCATCTTTTGATTAGTTATAAAATAGGGGTGAATTCTTTCTTTCCCTACTTTGGTCATTTGACTTTCTCTCTCTTGCGATCATGATGATTTTGTTGTAGTAGACGTTTGTTGGTATGAGAATATCCCTGAACTTGTTGTCATAGGGAGTGAACTCGTTGACGGTATTTCTGATGTATCCATGTTGAAGTCATCACTTATTGGCTGTGTTTCCCAACTCTCCATTGTTGTTGATGGTGTTTCCTCTCTGCCCTATAATTGGCATCGAGTACTTGTTGATGCTATTTCCTCTTTGCCCTTTAATTGGCATTGAGTACTGCTGGATGTTGAAGGGGAGTGTGCATAGTTTGGTGTCCTGTTGATGGCCCTTGTTTACCTGCCTGCCCTTTATTTGACATTTGGTAGAGGGTGATTTTTCCATCATTCTCTCCATCCTCATACCCTTTATTTGGTAATCAGATTGAAGAGACCTTCTTCTTATTCTTCTTCTTTTGTTCGTCGATGTCATATGCTCCGTCATCATACCCTTTAATTGGTAATCAGACTGTGGAGCTCTTCTTCTTACTCATCGTCTTGTGTTACTAGGCAGCGAATTCTCCATCATCATGCCCTTTAATTGGCAATCAGATTGCTGAGACCTAGTTTTGCTAGTAGAACTTGTTGATGTTTCTTCTGTCCTCACGTCCTTTAGTTGACGATCTGATTGCAGGGTTCTTTTCCTTCTCATCCTCCTTGCTTTCATCAGTGATCATTGTATTGTTCATTTCATATTTCCTAAATTCAGTTACTAAATTAATATCCCATATTTCAGGGTCGCATTTCATTTTATTTTTTGCTGCCCTCTGGGTCTATATTCATCGTGGAATTCTTCTTCATGTACACTATCCAACTTGTCCATCTCAGCATATGTGCCATCATCAACCTGTATAATTTTAAATTCTGCATTTTTATCAAGCATCACTTGCTCTATGTTTACCATTGCTCGTTTTAAATTTTGAAAGTGTAATATTCTCCCGTCATTAAGTTTATAGTTATTATTGGGTAGTGTTTGTGTGATTGTGAACGGCCCTGACCATTGTGTTTTAAGTTTTCTCACTTGATTCACGTCCTGTGTTCTCATTAGAGTGTACTCATAAACCTTATCCCCTACCCTGTGTGGTTTGCCATATATCTTCTTGTTGAAATTTCTTTCTTGTCTTATCGCAGACTTCTTTGTGTTGTGACACATTGCCTCATGAATTCCAGTTATCTGATCTTTAATTTACCTTATGTAATCATTGTCTGGTTTTTTCGAAGTATGTATGGTATTGCATTGATATCGGCATGGCCGCCTCTCTGCCATACATGGACTTATATGGAGTCATCCCTGTTGTAGGAGTCATCCCTGTTGTTGAGTGCACTGAAGTATTGTAGAAATATTCTACTATTTCCACTACTTCTCTCCAGTCTCTACCTCCAATTCTTGAAGTTAATACTCATATCAATTTAATTATAGTTTTATTTAATCTTTCCACTGCACCATTTGCCTGTGGGTGATACGCCATTGTTTTTTCAGTTAATATTTCCATCAGTTTCGTCATTTCTTCAAACAGTTTACTTTCGAACTGTACTCCTCTATCTGATATTATTGTTTACATTGGTCCAAACTTTAAAATCCATTCTTTCATAATCTTGTCCGCTACTATTTTTGCCATTGTTGAGTCTAGTGGTATCATATGACAATATTTCGTGAAATTGTCAACTAAGACCAATATATACTGATACCCCTCATCATCCTGAGATAATTTCTCTAGATCTACATGCACAATTTTGTTGGGTGCTGTCGCAATTATTTTTTCAAGTGGTGCAGTTTGTACTGGAAAATGACTCTTATTGTTTATGAGACATGTATTACATTTGTTAATGACGTCTTCTACTGTTTTTCTAATACTTGTCATTATAAACCAAGCGTTAAAGGTATTTTCTGTCTNGTTAATATTTCCATCAGTTTCGTCATTTCTTCAAACAGTTTACTTTCAAACTGTACTCCTCTATCTTATATTATTGTTTGCATCGGTCTGAACTTTAAAATCCATTCTTTCATAATCTTGTCCACTACTATTTTTGCTGTTGTTGAGTCTAGTGGTATCATATGAGCATATTTCGTGAAATTGTCAACTAAGACCAATATATACTGATAGCCCTCATCCTCCTGAGATAATTTCTCTAGATCTACATGCACAATTTCATTGGGTGCTGTCGCAATTATTTTTTCAAGTGGTGCAGTTTGTACTGGAAAATGACTCTTATTGTTTATAAGACATGTATTACATTTGTTAATGATGTCTTTGACTGTTTTTCTAATACTTGTCATTATAAACCAAGCGTTAAAGGTATTTTCTGTCTGTATTATCCCCAAGTGCCCGTTTTCATGCACCTTTCTAACTAATTCTCTTTTGTAATATTCAGGAATCACTATTCTCAACGTCTTCCCCTCTATGTACAAAAGTCCGTTTCTATTTAATTTCCATTTGTATCTTTGAAAATAGCTCTTGGCTTCCTTTCCTAGCATCCAATTGTCATCATGCATTTTTTCTCGTATATCTCTGAGAATCATATCAGTTTTCTGTTTTTCAATTATGTCTTTTTCGGTTATTTCTTCCTTAATTGTTATTGGCATAATTGTATTTCCCTTCTTATCCGCATTAATATCAGGTAACTTGGCATACTCATTATGCGACATAAATTGAAATTGTTTCTTTTCACCATCCACTTTTTCCAAATCTCTCTGGTATTCTGGCAATGCTGTCCAAAATCTGCATTTTTATGCAACGTTCCTTTCCAATGCTCTATGTTGAATCTAAACTCATTCAAGTATTCTATCCATCTTGATACAATTGAGGATTTATCACCCAAAAACTTTTTGAGCCATGCTAATCCACTATTATCTGTTCTTACTCTAAATGTTTGACCTGCTAAAAAGTAACGAAATTTCTTTATACTTTAAACTAACGCCATTTCCAATTTTGTTGAGTCATAGTTTTCTTTGCTTTGTTTCAATTTACCACTAAAAAATTGTATAGGCACCTCTTTGCCATCCTTTATTTGACCTAGACATGCTCCTATTGCGACATTACTCACATCACAATCGAGGATAAATTCTTTGTTGTAATTGGGTGTATTCAATGATGGAATCTTACTTAACTCATCTTTTATGTTGTCTAGTTGTTCTTTTTCTCTCCATGTCCACTCTAAGGTTTTATTCTTTTTAAGCAATTCTGTCATTTTACCAGTTTTATGAGCCACATTAGATATGAATGAACAATAGTAATTAATAAAACCCATAATTCACTGTAAATCCTTTTTTGTTTTTGGACTACTAATGAATTGAATCATGTCCTTCACATTATTTTTCATTCTTATTTCGCCTTTTTGAATTTGTCTCCCCAGGAATACTACTTGTTCTTTTAGAATTTCACATTTCTTTCCATTAACAAGTAACCCTGAATTATACAATATTTTCAACGTTCTGTCCAGTTTATCAAGGTACAATATTTTCAACGTTCTGTCCAGTTTATCAAGGAGTTCTTCAATTGTATCACTTGCTATTAATATGGTGTCTATATATGCACTTATCCCTTTTTCGATTTTCTTATTATTCTGTTTCAGAACTTTTGTTACATATCTTTGAAATGTAGCTGGGGCGTTACATAATCCAAAAGCCATATACATCCATTCAAATAGCCTGTACAGCATTATAAATGCTGTTTTCTCAATGTCCGTAGGCTCCATTGGCACCTGCCAGTACGCTTTACACAAATCTATACAGGTGTAATATTTATTCTTACTAGCTTCATATATGATGTCCTCTATCCTCGGGAGTGGATAGGCATCTTTCTTAGTAATATCATTGAGTTTCTGGAAATCTATACAGAGTCTATATTTATCGCCTTGCTTCACAAAGACAGTTGGTGCAGCATATGGACTCTCTCTTGGCCTTATTATTTTGTAATCTATCAATTCATTCAAGATGGTGTTATAGTGTTCTTTCAGATGTTCAGGGACTCTCCTGCATGGCAGTCTTATCAGCTCCTCTGTCATTGTTATTATTTTGTGCGTCTCTCCCACTGCCTTGCCCACGCTTATCTCACCATAGTTAAATATTTTTGCGTGTTTTTTCAGTATGTCTATCAGTTTTCTTCTTTCCTCTTTGCTCAAGTGCCGATATTCTTCCTCTTTTATTTCTGGTATTTGATATTCCATTTCTTCTTCTTCTATTATATTGATTGCTTTGTTTACCATTGTTCACTTTCTTCCCTTTTAGTTTTAAGGTATCCTTTTTTATATTAACCACGTGATTTGTTGCATTTAACATTGGTATGGTTCCTATCCCTTCCTTTAATACACACAAGCTTGATGGAATCGATAACTTTTTCGTATTGATCCCTTTTTGATCATAGATCATGACTTCAGCCATTATGTGTTTCTCTGTTTCTATTTGACACATTTTCCAATTATTCGGTAGAATTTTTATGTCCTCCTTTAATTGAAATTGTATTATTTCTGTGTCTTGCTCCTCCTCGCAGGTTGTCACCACTTCTTCCTGCACTGATATGGTCTTGTTGGTATAATCAATAATGCATTTGTTATTCATTAAAAAATCGTTCCCCAATATGACTTCATAGGGTAGTGAATTTTTCTCTGTGTCAATGACAGTAAATGTTTGTGAAAATGTAGTGTTAGCAATCCTCATTGGTACCTCCATCAATTTACCTTTAATATCAATGTAATCTCCCAATGCATTTAGTAATCTGCTTTTTTCTCTTTTCAATTTTCTGTTGTCGAATCCTATTTTCACCACACATTCGTCAGTAATGATTGATATTACTGCTCCTGTATCTATGTTTGCCTTGACCATCACCCCATTCATTACAACTGTAATTGTATTTGTCTTGATTAGGTCTGTTACAATTAGAATGGGTGCACGGTTTACCAGAGACAGTGCTCCCTCTAGTTTAAAGTCTCATTTTCCGTCTCTTCTATTTGTTCGGATTCATCATCATCATCTAATAGATCTTCCTTGTTGAAGTATCCCTCTTCTTCTTTGATAAAGTTAATCTGCCTTTTACAATATTTTTTCATATGGCCTTTTTTCCCACACGTCTAACATTTTAGGTCTTTCCTATTTATCTGTTTTACTGTTCCATCTTTTAACTTTATCTTTATGATCTTGTCTTTTGGTTTTCCACTTTCATCTTTTCTTATTTTGTTAATTCCACTTACCATTGCCAGTATTACTCTCGTTATCAAAGACTTTTCATTGATTCAGGCATTATTTTCCATAGCGACCTGTATCCCCAAACCTTTCCTTATCATTCTTTCTAACAAATCATCAGCATCGCATTTAATTTCAAACTGTTGTCAAATTGGTTCTGGTAATCCTTTACATATATGAGAAAACAGGTCATATTTGGAATATGTGCTCTCTCTGGAACTCAATTTCAATAGTCTCTCTACTTGCGACATATAATTACACAAATCTTCTCTTTTATTTATTTTTAAGCTATTTAATAACATCAGATACTGACTTTTGAAACTTTTGTCATCATAGTACCGCTGATACTCTCTGATTAATTTTTTATAATTTGTTTTGGTTTCCAGATCCAATACCAAATAATGCTGGTATGCCACTCCTCCCAAATATAGAGGAAATCTTGCCGCTGCTTGCTTTTGTATCACTTTCCTTTCTTTCATACTCATTTCAAACATTTGAATGCATTCTTTAAATGTAGGTGAGTAACTATCTACTCTCCCCATAAATTTCGGCAGTATTGCTTTGCATGCTGGTGTATCATTGTCTTCCTCCTCCAACAATATCGTCTCTTCATAGATTGGTTTTATTTTGGTTGTGTTTTTGCATTTTTCCTTAACCTGCTTTGTTATATTCACAACTAATTTTTCTACAAATTCGTCTTCTGTTTGACAGTCTTTGTACATTTCAGCTTGCACCTCCTTCATTGGTATGCTTCCAATTGATTTCTCTGGTTCCTGTATTACTGTATTTTTTATTACTTTAACACTCTCTTTTTCTTCTTCCATTGTCTCCTCATTTGTCAATGACGTTAGTCGGATCTTATCTTTCAAATCATCTATTTCAAGTTGTTTCAATATGTTATCTTCTCTTAAGTTAACATTTTCCTCATGCATTTGAGTCATCATTCATTGCAAGTTCTCACTTTGCATTTTTATTTCTTTATTTGCTTCTACCAATTTTTCAATCTGTTTTTGAAAAACATTCCTTTGTTCAGTTAACCTTAGACTAGTGTCTTGTGTAATTTCTTCAATGCGTTTATCTTTTTCAGCATTCGCCAACTCTATTTTGAACATTCTTTGAGTTAAGTTTTCTATTTGTAACATTAACTCTCGTCTTTCGTTATTGTTGTTCTCTATTATCTTTGTCAATTCAGTTATCGAAAATTCTGCACTTTCTTTCTCTGGTTGCAAAATTATTTCTGTTGGGGAATTCTGACTTTCTGGGGATGTATTAACATTCGCTGGGGTTATTTGATTTTGGGGTGTTCATTGTGTTTTGGGTTTAGTCCTCTGCTTCTTCCGTGAATTTACCATTTCCATTATTACTGGAGGCAATTGTTTAATGATTTCCTTTACCAGTTTTGTTGTACTTAAGGTTACTGTTGCTTGTCATCTCTTCACTTGTATTACTAACTTTCCATTGAACAAGAAGAAACAACTATCTTGACTCACTCATCAGTAATACTTCTTGTTCGTAACATTTCATACTCTTTAATTAACTATTTACACCAATTGTATTTCCACTGTACAATCTCTCCTTCATGCACGCTCTTCAAGCGCCTGTCACGGTCGCCATGTAGAATCATGCCAATCCACCATTAGTATATAATTTAGAGAAAACCTAATACTTTTCTTAGTTAACACATTAAGCAGAGTTACTTCTCCTAATTCTCTCCTTCTTGCTTACTTACAATGAGCAAGAAGAAACAACTATCTTGACCCACTCATTAGTAATAATTCTTGTTCGTAACTTTTTGTACTCTTTAATTAAATATTTACACCAATTGTATTTCCACTGTACAGTTCTCTCCTTCATGCACCCTCTTCAAGCGCCTGTCACGGTCACCATGTAGAATCTGGCATTTCCGCCATTAGAGTATTACTTGTAGAAAAACTATTACATTTCTCAGATAAAACAGTAAGTGGAGTTGGCACTTTTCTAATTCTCTCCTTTACAATAAGTGTTCAGTTTATTAACTTAATTTAATATGCATGAGCCCTTTTAGCTACTTGACTTACTCCAACTTATTTAGGTAAAACAGAGAAGGTGGAAGACAGGATCGACACCCGAAGGTAGACATGCATATCCAGGAACTCATATACCAGCTGCATCTACAAATGGAGCCGCCTATGTAACATAGAAACCATCGAAGGAATTGGTATGAATTTAGCACATTGATTGTTTTTGTTATTATGAATTTGTGTAAGAAACGAATTAATGCAACCATGATGCTTGAGTAGCTTATTATTGAGCCTTACATGTAATATCCTTAAATATATAGAAATAAATAATAGCCCTCAATACATGTAAACAATCAATGCCGCCTGCAGAAAAATATAGACATAAGTCGGCCAAAGGTCTACCATAAGAAACAATGAGCAACTTGTTGTGACTATTAAACAATCTATATGTATTAAAAGATAAAGATACGATTTATATAACCATCTAAATGTAAGTAATATTAAATCACCAATCGTAAGATAACATAATAACTGACTGAAGTTCATCGATAGGGAAGTTAACATGTAAAACATAATAGTTGCAATCATAATAACAGGCAAGCAATGACAAGTAGGAAAGCTATAATGGTAAAAAACTCATACACCTATCTGTAACCTAAGAGCACACAAGGTAACTACAGCTGTCGCCCTCCCTGCTGAGGAATAGCTATTAGGAGTCTGCTCCAGCATACCTTTAACTGGATGTGGGAACCACAATACAATTACCCCAGCTCTTAAACGTTTAGCTTTCCATTAGAATATAAAATAATCTGACTAGAGAAAAGTAAATCCAACCTAAATTCATTCATCAATGATTACATCATTTCAAGCATATTTATAGCACTTGGTAATAAACAACTAAATACTCGACTAGTACCTGTTAATCACTTTTGTTTACAGTTTTCCCTCATTTAATATTTCTGCTAATGATTATGCAACGTCAGCGTTAATTTGACTATGCTGTTTGACCATCTATCGTTTTGTCAAATACTGTAGAGCATAATTTAAATCTAATTGCACAAAACGTTTTACAAAATGAAATAATCAATCCTATCATGTGTTTACATTTTAATCATTATAATCATTATAAATATTTTTAGTCTTTGTTTCATTCATCCTTTCCTCTCATCTTGACCACACATGATAGTTTTGATGGATTATGTCACACTCCCCCTCCAGCGTAGCTAATTAAGGATGACCACTCACTCTCCATGTACCATTTCTGCTGCCTTCTTGATAATATCATTTGCTTCTTTCATCTCCCAGCTAGTTTTCTCATACAACTCTTCTTTAGTAATTTTCAATACGACATCCTTCTCGGTAGTTAACATCTTTTTATGTCTGAGAAATGACGGGTTCTTCAGAGACTTTGATATTGTGCACATGCTTCGCAGTTCATTAAGCTTCTCATTGAATATTTCATAATGTTTCCGATATAGTTTCATTCCTTTTATCGCTATCATTAGTGTCATGATTGCGTCGATTCTACTTGTATGTGCTAGATCGAGATGAATTGTCGTGTTTGGATAAAAGAATTCATATGTTGATCTTAATGACTTTGATATCAACGCTTCGTCATAGAAAGCACTTATATTTTCTATAACTTCTTCTGCACTGATGTTTTCTGGTTCGTTTTTTCCCAGTCTTACCATGGTGATGATTTCCACTCTTCACATTACATCGTAATACTGATACTGTGAGCTCCAAAGTTCTCCCCATACAATGTCATTGATTCCTGAAAACAATATTACTGTTTGTGTAGATTGTTTTTCAATTTCGTTGTGGACTTTCTTGATCTGCTTACCTATTGGTTAACCTTCCTTGTACAGATCATAGGGCATTACTTGTTCTTTTATGAAAATCCTCTCCTTGTTATCATTCTTAATTAGGAGTTCTTTCAACTTTTTATAACGCTCATCATTAACAATCTTCTCTGCTGCTTGTCTATTGTTAACGTATGTATTTTCTTCATGCCACATTGCTTTGGCTGCCTTTTTATCTTTTAATCACCAAGTCGGTAGCAACATTGGTATGAAAATTGTTGGTGGTGGCATACATTTCAAAATTGTTGTCATTGTTTTCTCTTCTATATCTTCATATTTACCTTGCATGTCTGCCATTGTAGCCATCCCAAATGTAGCAGGGTAGTTATTCTTGGATTTCTTGATGTTCTCCCTAAAAGTGTCCGTTAATCCATTTTTCATCAAGCTGTGCATCGTCTCGGGTTTTATTACTATTTTTGAGGTAATACACTCAATATCTACTGCTATCTGGTTCTGAGGTTCCAATAATTCATCGATTTCTTGTCTCATAAATGCCTTGGTGCACAGTACTTTAATTAACGATTTTGTCTTGTGTTCGTAAACATCGCTGAATATTCTCTGCACTATGTTGTTTTTCCGTTCTCTTTGAACCGTGATTTCTAACAATAACCTCTCATCATCAGTATGCACCAATGAAAGCTTGCTGGGTTCTTGTTCGCCCCATTTTTCTAAGTTAACTTTATTGATTACTCTTTGAGTGTTGGGGGTCAAAGCAATATTAGTGGATTGCAACAACTTCTCTTTGCTTTTGCTTACCATTTCAATGATTTCAATAGGACAATTTTTTTCCTTCTTTTCGCATTGTCTCGGATCACTTCATAATTTTGGTGTACTCACATAGTTTTTCAAATATTTTCTTATTTCTTTCGTAATCAATTCATGTAATCTCTTTTCTTTCACTGCTTTTATTGTTTGTAAAGTTTCTGCATGCTCCCTTCTTATTAGATTGCGCATAGTAAGCCATGGTTGACATTTGAGTGCTTCCAGTTTTGTATTGGAAGTTGCACCCCACATATACTTTTTGGTTTTGTCTGTTAGTATCTCAACTTCACTTGGACAAATACCTGTCTTGTTTGCATCTCTATTCTGCTAGGTCTTCCCAACGTATGCTGTTGCGTCAATAATCTTGTGAAGTGTTTTTCAAACCTTTGTTGTACCTTCTTTGTGGGAGATAGCAGTAATATCTCAACGTTTTGCTGCAGCCATTGTTTGATATTTGTGGGGATTGGTGCAATGGCTATTTCGTATTTCTTTTGTCGAGCTATTTGTCATCGCGCCTTCCTCATCATGGGCAATACTAATTTCTCGTTATTTGTTAGTGCAATCGCTAAAATCCATATCACAGTTCTTGCTCTAATCTCCAGTGCGTTGATCTCTTTGAATATTTGCATTTTAAAGTTTCGTTTGGCTTCCATTTCATACGCCCGCCTAACTTCATACAGTATAGCTTCTGTGCTTTTGTGGTATTTCTTTATTTGTGATTGTATGTTGATCATTAGCCATTCTTTGTGGGTTGGTTTGTCTGCTTTGATTTCTGACCATACCATTGCTATTTTCTCTAAGTGTTCAGGCGTTTGGTTTAAGCTATACTTTAGGAAAATGTTTCCAGTTTCTTCTAAATTTTCGGTTATTCCTAACAACTCCATTGTCCTTGTTTGATTGTACATATAGATCGCAATTTTTGGTTCTACCATGATTCTTTCCACCAGCGTCATTTCATTGATTTGCAGATCCACCTTTATGAGCTCTGATATTTTAAGTGTTCCACTGCTCAACGTAAATAGGTTATCCAATTTTATTTCCATTTCCTTTATGCATTTTGGAAGTTCATCTTCTTTCTGCATGACCACTATTATTACTCTAGTTTTATATTTCTTGGCTATTTTTAGTGTTTCTTCTATGTTAGCTTCTTTGATAATATTTCACTATCTTCTACAAAGTATACTATTGTTCGCATTCTGATATAATCGTTTCTCTGTTCTTCATTAGCTTCTGCATGTCTTTCATAGTAAACTGTTCATTGAACGTGATGTGTACTGTGCTATTAAAATACAGTCTATTAAATTGCTCTTTCATCTCATCTGTGTATGCTATTATTGTGTTGCATGTAGGACGGATCTTTTTGTCAATCACTAT
>CABFPE010000747.1:291790-343681 GCA_900660155.1 Hofstenia miamia
TTTGTTTCATTCATCCTTTCCTCTCATCTTGACCACACATGATAGTTTTGATGGATTATGTCACACTCCCCCTTCAGCGTAGCTAATTAAGGATGACCACTCATTCTCCATGTACCATTTCTGCTGCCTTCTTGATTATCTCATTTGCTTCTTTCATCTCCCAGCTAGTCTTTTCACACGACTCTTCTTTAGTGATTTTTAACACGACATCTTTCTCTGTAGTTAACATCTTTTTGTGTCTTAGAAATGACGGGTTTTTCAGGGATTTCCCTATCATGCACATGCTCCGTAGTCTGTTCAGTTTTTCATTAAATATTTCATAATGTTTCTGATAGAGTTTCATTCCTTTTATTGCTATCATTAGCGTCATAATTGCGTCGATTCTACTTGTATGCACTAAATCTGGATGAAGAATTCGTAAGTTGATCTTAACGATTTTGATATCAACGCTTTGTTGTAGAAAGCACTTATATTCTCTAGAACTTATTCTTCACTGATGTTCTCTGGTTCGTTTTTTCCTAGTCTCACCATGGTAATAATCTCCACTCTTTGCATTACATCGTAATACCAATACTGTGACTCCAAAGTTTTCCCTATACGATGTTGTTGATTCCTGAAAACAATATTACTGTTTGTGTAGATCGTTTTTCAATTTCATTGCGGACTTTCTTGATCTGCTTACATATCGGTTCTCCTTCCTTGTACAGATCATAGGGCGTTACTTGTCCTTCTATGAAAATCCTCTCCTTGTTATCATTCTTTAATAGGAGTTCATTCGACTTTTTATAATGCTCATCATTAACAATCTTCTCTGCTGCTTGTCTATTGTTAACTTACGTATTTTCTTCATGCCACATCGCTTTGACTGCCTTTTTATCTTTTAATCATTGGTAGCAACATTGGTATGAAAACAATATCTTATGAAAATTATCCAACCAAATTCATAGTATAGTACATATATGAGGCAAAAGACACTATCAGTGGCGTAAAAAAAGTAATTTGGTCTTAGGCGGGTTTGGTCTAAATGATTGGCATTTTGAAATCGTCCGGGCTGGGGGTTTTAAAACATGCCCATTTCCAACTCTGTTAGCAGCATAACATGTGAATTAACTGCCTCTATTAAATCTTGAATGCCTGTACTAAAAATTTTCAGAAAATTGATGCTAAAAACTTTTACATAGGGGACATATATTTCAACTGGAAAATTATGGTCATGAACATAAATTTATTTATGTGAGAATTTTCTCAAAAGCTTTGATAAAATAATGAACGCTGCAATATTTTTAAAAATATGAAAGAAGAGAAAATCATTGGGTAATTTTGCCATTTATGCCCTTAGTACATAAAGAGCTTTTGATCTTTTAGTGAAATTTGAAAATAACACCACTGATTTTTACAATTTCCTGCGTTTTATTGGTCTAAAAAATTCTATAGATAAGTTCTTGTACTAATCCTTAAAGATGAATTAGTGTTAAAAATGCATAATTAATTGACAAACGAAGCAAACAATAATATTTTTCTCAAATGCAACATTATATAGTAAAGCAATAATAAATAAGTGTTAAAATAAATTGAACAAAGAATAATTATATTGAAAACAATTAATTTAATGCTACAAAGAAATTTTGAAGATGACAGGAATAAGAGATAAGACATATTCTAAAGACAATAAATTTTGAAATGTACAAGATATATTATTTTTATTCTAAGCCCCAATTTTCACTTGGTATTTAAGTGAATCTATATCAGGCCTTTATTCTAAGTAATTAAAAAATGGTGAGTCATAAGGACTAAATCCTTAGAATAACTTAAAGCACATTTATTTGACGCAACAGAAGTTTGCTAAACCTATAATACAGTCCAATAAATAATGAGATTTGAGGTCAGGCTGTAGCATGTTGTTTTCCTGTGTTCTTTACATTAAAAACTGTTTGCAATTTATTATATATTTTTAACATTAGTCGTTATTTTCTATAATTTAGTATTCAATTTTAATTTCATCATATGAAATTATTGTTACAGAAGTCAGGTTTGAAAATGACGCTGAAATTTTCATCAAATCAAATAAGTTGACTATTGCTCATTGATATCAATTGCTGCTAAATCAAATCAACCAAAATGTCTTGTTGACATCAACAATATAATTTCTTGTTTAGCTCATAGTTTACTAAAAATGCTTTTAAGTCAGTGCATTAAAATTCTTGCTAAATTTTTATAATGTTAAAATATCTATTTAGCAAATGATTACAGGAGAAAATTTCAAGCTAGTTTATTTAAATTGAATCATCTAGTCAATTCTTTGCCATGTATGAATCCTAAATTTTAAAGATGCTTTGAAATTTTGCTAAATACACATAAAATGAAATTTCTTTGCAAATTTAAGTTATTGCCTCATTATTGGGAGATTTTATATGCTAAACTAGAAAGTAGTATATATGTATATAAGTGCTTGAAAAACTAGAATGTCAGAACTGTAACATGGTTTCAAGTGAACTTCTTAAAGCAAAATAGGACTATAGGTTTTTTTACCTACCTTTTACAAAAGTTGTACTTTTTTTGTTAAATAGCTGATTGTGAATGATTTTTTATAATTTTAACGTATATAGCAAAATATGCTGGACTTCTTTTTTTGCAGATTTTCAAAATAAGCAAAAAATTAGGAGTTCTGTAACATTAAAAAATTGACGTGTCAGCGCAGAATAGCAAGAGATTAAAAGATGATTCTTAGCAAGCGCATGTTTTGAGTAAATCTATGGCAAGAAAGATAAGTAAACTGAATTTTCAATTACAGATATAAATTTCTCCTGCTTATTATTAAAGTATACGCATGTTATCCATTAAAAAAACTGATGTTATTTGCTATGCATGCAATCTTGCTATCAAAGTCAAATTGAATTTTACATTTGCTTATTGTAATGTTAGCTATCACTTCATTAAAACTTGTTCAAATTTCACAGAAATGCTTATTAATCATTAAATCAGTAAGCTATTTTATCAAAGTAGGTATTTGATTACTAGTGAAATTCACATTTTGTATCTCAAAAAATACTCTGAACAAACTCAATTGAACTTAATTAAGTTTGCTTTCATCAGACATTTCTTTTAATATGTCTCTCAATGCATCATACAAAATAATCAAAAACTTTTTTAATAGTAAATATCTTCCATCTACCCTTGAAATTAATGGCAATGTTGCTAATTCACGCGGAAGCATTTCTAACAATTTTAATGAATTCTTTTCCTCTATTTTTTCAATAAATATCTTTTACAATAATTTATTTATTTATTTCTTTAATTCTTTTGTTTTTTTTAAAATCAAGTGATTAACACTAATGAAGAATTAAAATAATAGCTAGAAATTAACATGGTTCTGAAAAAATACTTTGTCTTGGTTTTAACAGTTTATTTTCCTTGAAGATATAGATTGTTGGTTTTAATTGTTTTATGTTATAGTTTATGGAATTTGTCCTATAGTTTGATAAGTAGTTGGATCTTCTTTGTTTTATTGAAATTTTTACTGATTTCTTAAATTTATTGAAATTTGGTTCTTCTTTAATATGTGGATCAAATTTGTTTTTCTTAAATCAATTGTAAAATTGGTAAATGATTTTTCAAAGATTTTATTATTAAATTTGACTTTGTGATAAGTCTTAGTTTGCTTTTGTATATTTTTCTGTAATTCTACTGAAGGAGGTCTTTTATAAAACAGCAAGAGACAATCTAATTTAATCAGTATTCTAATGATTCAATATTATGTTTTTTTAGTATTTTACTTTGAATGTTTCTACTACAGATTGTATTAATTGCCCAATTAAATTTTTTTTTAAGTTTCTTAATTTCTCTTGTTGGTAACATTGGTAAATAAAAAACAAGAATATGAGAAATTTGATAGTATAAGAGATCTTAGTAATACAATCCTCCACTTTATTGGTAATATATGTTGAATAACAGCAGTTTAACTCCATAGGCCATTTTTTCCATAGTTGCATTGATCTGATCTTTGCATTTAAGTATTGTCAATTTCAATACCAAGATATTTAATTTTCTTAGTTTCATAAATGATATTTTTTTCAATATATATTGATTCTAATGGTTCATTTTTTCCATTTTTATTCTTTGTAATCATAAATGTAGTTTCCTCAATATTTAATTTCATCATATTCTGTTTAAAATTTCTTTATTAAAATTATATGTTCTTGTAAAACCTTTTTTTGGATGTATATAATAGAGTATCATCTGCAAAATTGAATGCATTTGTCTTCAATGATGTTAGGAATATCATTTACATAGAGATTGAATAAAGGTGGTCCTAAAACTGATCCTTGTGACACTCCATTATTTATCAATATTTATTTTGACGATAGATTGTTTACTTTCATGTATTGTGAAGGATCAGATCTATATGATTTCGAAAATTAGATTGAATAACCACTAAAATTATAATTTTTTCTCTTAGTTTTTTAATTAGTAAATCATGATTAATTGAATTAATGTACTATGATATATCAAGTGAAGCAATATAAACTTTTTCATCTTTGTCTAACTTTCTATGCCAGTCATCTATTGTTTCAATTAATACATAATTTGTTTATAATCCTTATCTAAAACCAAATTGCTGTTTGTTTAAAAGTTTATTCTCTTAAATGTAGATCAGTAATTGCTGATATATTAGTTTTTCTGTCAATATTGCAGCTATCAACGTGAAATTTTGAAGGTTTATAGAGCTCTGCAAGTTAAAAATTTTAAGCTGTTTACAAGTCTCAACATTTGAAAATTGTGTCCTCTAGCTGGAAAAAAATTTTTTTTGCGATCTTTCATGATATTTGGAAAGACCTCACGGAAGAAATTGGCAATGGAATTTGAAAATTAAAAATTTATTTATATTCCCAACATCAGCAGTTAATAAAAATATTTTAATTAGCCTGAAATTATTAATTTTTCATACCATTAACTTGTTTTTTCTCTCTAGTTAGCTCAATTTTGAGCAGAATGGTTTGAAATTTCAAGTCAAAAATTTCACACATCAATATTTATTACTAAAAACAATTTATTTTGAAAATCCGGTTTGGCCTTTAAATATTATACCTTAACCTTAGCAGGCTAAAACAACAAAAATTTTAAAGATATCACAGTTCCATTTGAATTTTTAAGTAGCAAATTTAAAAAAAAATTGGTTTTTAGTAATATTTAGCTCTAAGATAAATATTGGCTGAGCAAGGCTGGCCAGAGATGGGCACATTTTCAGGAAAGATATTTTTTTTTAATAACTTTTGATACAATAAATCTATGAACAAGAATTTTACACCAAAATGCGCAGTTTCAAAAAGAAATTCTGACTTTTTTAAACATGTACCATTACAGAAAGTTTTTTAAATATTTAAACTAAAAAACATTTTTCTCAAAATTAAAAATTTAAAAGTTGGAAATTTTTACTTTGAAATATTTGCGGTAATATAAGAAATATTATTCAAAAACAATATTCCCAAAATTCCCTTTCAATCAACTGAACTTTTCTGTTTTAGATGTGAATATTATCGGAAAGTTAAATAATTTTAAAAAATTATAGCAATTTTTTTTAAAAAAACTGTCTATAAATCTATATTTACTTTTAAATATTATTAAACTTTAAAATTTTGTTTTAAAATAGTACACTTCACATTAAGTACCCCTATAAACTTGCAAAAATCAGCGCTTTTTTAAATGAATATTGTGGATGATGAAAATGAATTTTATGGATAAATCTTGAATTTTCATTTACATTGTATTCCATTTTATTGATATGTGTGATCCATTGTGTCAATTACTTTGAGATTTTGCTGTGGTTATTGAATATACTGAGATTTCTAGGTTTTTGATAATATAAATTTTTCAGAGCATAGATTTCTACTTCTTTGTAAAGATTGATGTTTCTACATTGATTAAAGACTGGCAAATGTGTTTCTGGCATTAAATTTATAGACTTAAAAGCACTTTCAATGTCATTCAATGAATTATTTGTGAAAACTCATTTGACCTATAAGTTGAATCTGCATGCTGTGCAATGTTATGAATTTTTTTTTCTAAATAAATTATTCAAATACAGTCTGAATAAATGTGCCATTTTTTATTCAATTTCAAGAATCTCATTGAAAAAATTTATATAATATCAAATTTTTAATATAAATTGTAGTGAATAATAAAAGTATTTGAAGTTTTTTTTTAATATTAGTATTCATCATATTAACCATCATTTAACAAAAAATTTTGCTTTCTACATTTGATATTAATAAGATACAGCTTAAGAATTCACATTAGTTTAACAGGAGCAATACATCTCTACTCCCAATGGCAAGGTGCTTTTTACAGTTGAAACCAATAAATTCCTTACTTTTTGCTTGAATGCATAAACAAATATATTTTTATTCAACAGCTTTTATCTTGAAATTTCATGTTTTGAAAATGTACATTTACAGCATATATTTAAGGAAAAGATTGACTGCAAATTTGCAAAGTAGACAAAATAGTACTTAGTAGAAAAATTAATACAAAAAGTGAAATATTAATTAATCAAAATGAATGTTTCTTCTGCAAATCCATATTTTAAAACCTATTACAGGCAACATTCCTGATCTATGTAAACACTAAATAAATTTCATTCAAAAGTTAATGGTAGTGCATTCCATTTGCATCCCTTAAAATAAAATGTTCTCTTAGTGTCAATTCCTCCAATTTGACTTTAAAATTAAATTTTAATTACAAAGAATTGATTAGAATGAAAAAACAATATTTATGTATGGTCTTCTTTTACAAGATGTTAAGTATGTTTAAAATGATTAATTATAAAGTCATTGAAGTATTAGTCTCACAACAATTAATGGGAGTCAGATCTCTGATGAGACCCTTGCTTCTAAGCAAAAATACTTGAGCACATTGCATAAGAAAGACCAGGAATCTGGAAAAATCTTACAGCAGTTAATTAGTTACCACTTAAAATATGAATTACTTAGACAATGCAGAATTACCCTGGCAACAATGAGTGAGAGTCAGCTCTCTCATCAGACCCCTGCAATTTAGCAGTTAATAATTGAGCACATTGCTCAAGACCAATCAGTAGGACATGTATATGCAAATTCAACACATTCATCATACCACTAAGGAAGCAAATAACATTGCTATTTTAGCTGTGAGGCTGAAGATATAGTAATGGAATATTAATAGTTAAACACATTCCTAATAATGTAAAAATCATATATCCAATGTAAGATATTAATTATATCATTGTCACTGTCACACACATTCCTAATCCAAGTTCCAACCCAAAATGTCTGCTTGCCCTCTCTAATGTCTCCACTTGCTTCTGCAACATCCTCCTTGAACTAGCATACATCTTCAGGTCGTCCATGTATCACAGTTGACTCACTGCTCTACCACTCTTCTCCAACTTATACCCTATACCTGTCTCCTTTAACTTTTCTGTGATAGGGATTAAGGTAACTACAAAAGGTAGTGTTCTAAAATATCTCCCTGGAATATGTCTTGCCACTTTCTCATCTCCCTTTATAGAAACACAACCCATTTCCATGAAAACCCATTGGTCTCTAACATCCTCAATAACCACATATGGGATATGCTGTCATATGCCTTCCTTTTGTCTATCCATGCCTTTGCTATTATTATTATTATTATTATTATCTCTTACTTTGCACAGATTCATGCTGGTATTCCTCTCATCTCAGGGAACTCACCAGTTCCCAGGGAGTCTGAGAGCTTTCCTCAGGACTCTAGCTGTTCCTAACAATGCTGCCTTCTGTGCTACTGCTCCTCCCCACTTTGGTACTTCCAACTCCTCCAAGTATCTCTTGTCCTTCTTACTCACTGCTCCTAGTGCGCCTAATACTACTGGGACTACTTCAACTTTCTTTAGCTTCCACAGACTTTCTATTTCCTCTGCCAACTCTCTATACTTGTCTATCTTCTCTTTCTCCTTGCTTTCTACATTTCTGTCTTTGGTAGTGCTATGTCTATCACTGTTCCCAATCTTTTCTCTTTGTTTACGACTACTATGTCTTGCCTCCATGCTTCTTTTGCCTTGCTTGTCTGAATGTTGAAGTCTCAAGGTATCTTAACCTCATCATTCTCTATGACTCCCTGTGGCTTGTACTCATACCACTTGTCTCCTGCTTCTAATCCATGCTGCCTTCTCTAGCTCCAATGTACCATTTTTCCAACCTTGTCATGCCTGAACTTATACTCATTCTGTGCCAACTTCTCACATCCTGCTACCAGATGATCTACTGTCTCACACTCTTTCTTACATAGCCTACACTTATCACTTACTTCTGCTCTTTTGTCTATATGCTTCTTCACCCAGATTGTTCTTATTGCTTGCTCCTGTGCTGCCATTATTAGTGCTTCTGTTTTTCTCTTCAGTCCTGCCTTCCTTAACCACTTGTTGCTCTCTTCTCTGTCACACATTTCTGTGTTCCTAGAGTATTCTCCATTCATTGCCTTATGCCTATACCTTGTTTGTCTCTCTGATTCCATCCTACTCTGGTATATCTTTTTTCCTTCAGTCTCAGTTCTTATCTTCCTTAAATCCTTAGTGACCTCTAGTAGGGATCTTCTGGGTTGCTTTTCTACATATTCCTTTAACCCTAGTGCTTCTGCTTCTACAGTTTCCTCCACACTTAGCAGCCCTTTCCCTCCCTTATGCCTAGCAATCTACAGCATATCTACATCTCCATTGAGGTTGAATGCTCTCTCTGCTGCTAGTATCTTCCTTGTCTCCCTGTCTAATTCCCTCAGTTCATTCTTGTTCCACCTAATTATTCCTGCCAAATATCTCTACACTGGTATTGCCCACATATTAAATGCCTTTATCCTGCTCTGCCCATTCAATGCTGATTTCTGTAGTAAATTCCTTACTCTCCTCTTGTATTCTTTCCTTAGCCTCATCTTCATTTTCTCATGATCTGTTCTATCTTTCTTTATCACACCTAAGTACTTATTAAGCAACATTAGTTGCTTCCTATAGATCCTCTAAATTGCTTGAAAAACACATTTTTGTCCATAGCTCAGTCAATATTGCAGCTATCACCCTGAAATTTTGCAGGCGTATAGAGCTCTGCAAGCCTTTTTGTGGCCCTAATATGTCAAAATTGCGCCTCTAGTGGGAAAATAATTTTTTTGTCCTCACTCATGATATTTAGAAAGAGCTCACAGAAAAAATTCGCAATGGAATTTGAAATTTTCCAGTTAAAAATTTCACACTACCATAAATTTTTCTGAAAAAAAATTTTTTTGAAAACCCAGGTTGGCCTTTAGATATTATACCTTAACTTTAGAAGGCTATAGCAACAAAAATTTCAAGATATCACAGCTCAATTTAAATTTTTAAGTAGCAAATTTTACTGAAAAAATTTAGTTTTCAGTAAGTTTAGCTCTAAAATAAATATTGGCTGAGCTAGGCTGGCCAGAGATGGGCACATTTTCAGAAAAGATATTTTCTTTAATAACTTTTGATACAATGAATCTATGAACAAGAATTTTACACTAAAATGCGCAGTTTCAAAAAGAAATTCTGACTCCTGTCCCATTACGAAAAGTTTTAAATATTTTAACTAAAAAAACATTTTTCTCAAAATTAAAAATTCAAAAGTTGGTAATTTTTACTTTAAAATATTTGTAGTAATAGAAGAAATAATATTCAAAAACACTTTTTCCAAAATTCTCTTTCAATCGCCCATAATTGGAATTTTTCTGTTTTAGATGTGAATATTATAGGATGGGTTAGTAATTTTTTAAAAATTATAGGGATTTTTTTGAAAAAAACTGTCTATAAATCTGCATTTACTTTTTAATATTAATAAACGTTAAAATTTTGTTTTAAAAAAGTACACTTCACATTAGGACACCCCTATAAACTTGCAAAAAATGGCGTTTTTTAAATGATGATAAAAATGGATATTATGGACAAACCTTGAAAATTCATTTACATTTTCCTCCATTTTATTGATATCTGTCATCCGTTCTGTCAATTTCTTTGAGGTTTTGCTGTGGTTATTGAATATACTGAGATTTCTTGGTTTTCAATAATATCAATTTTTCAGAGCATAGACTGCCAATTCTCAATAAAGATTGATGTTTCTACATTGATTAAAGGCTGGCAAATGTGTTTCTGGTATTCAATTTATTGATTTAGAAGAACTTTCAATGTCATTCAATGAAATAAATGGGAAAACTTAAATTTGCATAATTTCGTTTAAAATTGCTCCTTAACTCCTTCTTAAAATGAAAAACTGATATTATATCTAGATTCTAGAGGTCTAAAATTACATGAAAATGTATATCTCTGATTTTTTATCTCTATATAGACTTTGCATTATCAAGTTTTGCTGTGTCATTCATTGAATTATTCAATTTGGTCTATATTTAAGAAATTTCATTTCCCTGAGGCCCTTCCAAAGTCGAATTTTAGTTGAAAATTAATCATTTTACCTAAATTTCATGCTTCTGAATCGATTTGTGATATTGAATTTCTACTTTGAGCTTTCAATTCATCGTAAATTGATGAAATGTATTAAATTTTGTAAATTTCAATGAAAATTCACTCAATGTTCAATATTGTATTGTAAACCAGTCTTTCAATATTGCCCAAACTTAAAAATCAATATAATATTTAGATTTTAAATTGTAAAAAGAATCACTTTGGCAGAACTTGGCCAAGAAAAGCCAACAAATCTAAAGTGTAGTGGTAGTAGCCTTCTTGAGTTAGATAAACACCATCATGTAGCCTTGAGTTACTGCATAAAACAGACTTTTAAAAAGACTCTGGGAAACCAGCTTCAGAAATAAGCCTGATGAGATTAGCCTGGCACACTCTGCAGTCAAAGTCAGCTCTGGGGGTGAAGCCAAAAAACAGACAAAAGCATTCCTTGGTTGAAGAAGCTTCAATGTCACAATAATTCCAGTAGCAACAAATTCTGGACATGAATCATCCCTGCTGAGATCATTGCTGTTCCAGATTACCACAACACACTAATAAAAATGTGAGATATTTTCAGCTAGATCTGCCAACGTCTTCTTCTTTCCCCTTGAACAACATAAACAGCCACCCTGTTGAAAAACAGAATGCCAGAAAGTGGGAAAAACCCGAGTACCTGTCATTCTGGCAAGATGGATAAGACGCACCATTACAAATAAACTTTTGAATTGTTCTTTCAAACAACAATTTTTAAATTTAAATTGTTTATTTTTCCTAACAATTAGTAAATTACTCCTGGATTTTTTTAAAATAGTGTAATGCAAAGATTTTCTAAACTCATATATTATTTAAGTTACTCTTAAATGAATCTCAGAATTGCCAAGTGAAAATTGCTAAATGGCTTGATGAGAAACCTACGCCTTTGATATTTGTTAGCGGTCATATCAAATTTGATATTGCTTTAAATTTATGTTATAATTTCAAAATCTTAACTTTATTTAACATCAATTTTTTTTGTTTCACTTGACTAATGTATGTATATTTTAAAAATATATTCTTGGTATTTCATAAATGTACTCTTTGAAGGATATGTGGAAATTATTTCTACATCTTTAATGTTCCTTTATTTTAAATTTATATATTCTCTTATTGCTCTTTTTATGCTATTACATGTTTTTTAAAGTTTAGTGGATCATGGATCTTTTAATGATAAAAATTTTAACTCATATAGTGGCTACAAATTCATATTGAATTGCTATTATTCACTATGTTGCTAATCTTTTTTTAGATTTTATCTAAAAGAGAACATCTGAAGTCAAAATTCCTAAATTAATTGAGGTAGTTGTTGACTGCTTTAAATGCAAAATTATATTGTTATTTTCATCATCAGTATGTTCATTTGACCTATAAGTTGAATGCGCATGCTATGCAATCTCATGAAAATTTTTTTATCTAAATAAATTATTGAAATGCAGCATGAATATATTTGCAAATTTTGATTCAATTTCAAGAATCTTATTGAAACAATTTATATAATATCAAATTTTTAATATAAATTGAGTGACTAATAAAAGTATTTGAAGCTTTTTTGAATGTTAGTATTCATTATATTAACCATCATTTAAAAAAAAATTTTGTTTACTCCATTTGATATTAATAATATAGTTAAGAATTCACATTAGTTTAACAGCAGCAATACATCTCTACTCCCATTGAAAAAAAATGTTTTTTATTCAAGATATAATTTTATTGTAAAAATTTAAAATTCTAGACCAAACTACAAAACGTGAAATATTAATTAATCAAAATTATTTTCTTAGTTGAAGTTATAACAATATTTTCAATTGTGTTTCTGAATATTCATATTTTAATAACTATTTCAGGCAACATTCCTTATCTATATAAACACTAAATAAATTTCATTCAAAAGTAAATGGTAGTGCATTCCATTTGCATAGCTTAAAATAAAATGTTGGCTTAGTCCTCCAAATTGAATGGAAATAAAATTTTAAGTACATAGAATAGATTAGAATGAAAAACGATTTTTAAATATGTTCTTATTTTACAAAATGTTAAGTATGTTTAAAATGATTATTATAAAGTAATTGAAGTATTGGCCTGGCAACATGAGATTGCTGCACCTTAGCAGTTAATACTTGAGCACTGTTCAATGGGGACCAGGAATCTGGAAAAATCTCAAATCATTTTTTTGGTTTACCATTTCAAATATGCATTATGCTGTACAAACAGAACTAGGCTGGCAACAATTACTGAGAGTGAGCACTCTTTTGAGACCCCTGCACCTTATCAGTTAATAATTGATCAAATTACTCAAGACCAATCAAATGCACATGTCAATGCAAACTCAACCCATTCATAGTACAACTAAGGAAGCAATTAATGTTGCTATTTTAGCTGTGAAGCTAAAGATATAATAAAGATATATAATATAATTAGAATTCAAATTTATTGTTACTTTTTATAGAAATTCATAAACCATAATATAATCGTACCAAATAATAATTTTATGGAAAATATTCTGAGATTAATACTAAGGCAAGTAGAACAACTAATTTTAAAATAATTAGAATTCAAATTTATTGTTACTTTTTTAAAAATTCATATGAAAATGGGGGCTTTGATGATCGCGAAGCCTATCTGTTAGTGAACAGTGGAAAAGCTACTGGGAAGACTGCAACTGTTGCTAGAGGTATGAATGTGTCTCATATGTCATTCATGTTAGGGATAACACTTTCCTCTGGAATAATACCACAATGTAGAAAACATATGATAACACCATGTAGAAAGTAAATAGTTAATTCAGAAAAACTCACTATTTTGTATGTCCGCCATTATTGTCCAAACACGCAGCAATGTGATTTGACATTGACTCGACCAGCTTTCTACAATAATCATCAGTAATCTCTGTGCACCATACCACTTTAATTTGCTCCTTCAGATCGTCGAGTGATGTGCATTGGCGCTTCCTCAGACAGTTTTTGATGTGATGCCAGCAATTTTCTATGACGTTGAGGTCTGGGAGTTTCCCGGCTAGTTCTCAAGCAGCCGAAAGTCTTGTGATGCAATCCACTGTTTCACAACTTTGGTGCTGTGGCAAGGAGCAACATCTTGTTGTAGTAGAGATGTTCTGTGAAAGTGCATAAACATGGGAACTTTCTCCTGAATTAATGAGTTAGGCCTTGGCTGTGACTGTCTCACCACTTTGAGGAACAAAATGCAGACAAGCACGCCCATTCACAGTTATAGCACCCCCAAATCATCACAGAAGGTGCTGAGCAGACAGTTTGTGGCATGTAATGTGTGTTGAATCTTCGGTTTCTTGGTCGTCAAATGTGTGGCCTATATGATGTAAACTGGCACATCTTGGATTCGTCAATAAACATTATTTGATGCCACATCTCAGGGGTGTAGTGTTGTTATTGCCTGCAGAAGTGCAACCAATCTCGAATGTTCTTCAAAGACAATCAGGGTTTGGCTGCGGGTTTGCATTATGGAAGGTCAAAGGTAGTATTCAATCAGCTCCCAATGGTGTGTGTTGATATATTTTGCACCACCGCACCTAGATTTGCTTTGACTTCAGAAGATGAAGTAAATGGATTATGGACGATGTAACAGTGAATGAGATGGTCAGTTTGAGGGGTTGTCACTTTTGGTCTTACAGACCACTTGTGAGAAGAAAAATTTTGAAGTTGCTGATAGCGAGTAACAATTCTGGATACCGAAAATAGTGACACGCCCATTCTAACAGCTATAGCGTGATAATTGTACCCCTCCTCGTACAAGATATGAATTTGAGCACGCTTTGTTGGTGAAATTTCACTACCATGGACCATATTTCAAACCATAATGATAGTGATTTTTCAGTGAAAATGTATTGTGTGTAAATCTAAAGTTTTGTTAATTTGATTAGCTAAATGAATCTGTTGTAAATTCTAAGAAAAAATTGGGAATTCCAGGAATTTTACGAAGTTTCCAGGAAATAGCATAAAACACGCTTTAGACAGGTTACTGTTCCTAAACTTTTGGGCAGTACTATATATATATATATATATATATAAATATTATTTGCCAATGAGTTGCATTTTGACTTCAAATAATATAATAAACTAAAAAAGATTATGGTATAGAATTACAAATAAAATTTAAATTAGATGTTATCAATTATCATATTGAATCCTTTGATATAATGATCCAATTAATGGATCATATGGGGTGTAAAAAACAATGAAACATGAACAGTGCAATTTTATATTTTGTGATTGTAACATTCAATAAGTACTTTAAAAACCTCGGTTTCTCGGCTTCAGCAGAGGAAAATGAAAGACGAATAAGGCAATGAGGACAGATTTTAAATAATCACCAATATTTGTTGCCTATTGTAAAATCCTCTACCAGGCATTGTCACTGTATATCTATTGCTACTGCATAACATTAGTTGTGTTTCTGCGGGTAAGGATTTACTTGATGCATACTGCTTGGCCTGTTGCTTCTGTTAACTTAAATAAGCTAGAATTAACCATTCACTATTTAGGTGATGAAGCCATGCGGTAATCTATTCAATGATCAATGGTGGGCATCTGCCTGAAGCTGATCACCACATCCAGTTTTACCACTTCCTTTTTTTGGTTGAGTGCCACATCTCAGCTCAATTGATACAGTTTATGTGTACCCTATCCTAGCTCGGTGTATACTCAAGCCACGGCACAATTCGACTTAAACTCTATTTTTGTAAAAGTGTTCTATCTATGCACAACCTGACTTGTTACTAGCTGTTCATTTGATATTACATGTAGCCACTACCAAAATATATTGGCATTTCTAAATATATTAGTTCAAACAGCTTCCTAATTTATATTTATAATTTAATATATGTACGGTCACGTTATCGGTCACTTATGGGTCATTAATTTGGATCTAAAATAGTATTAATATATTTCCTAAGTTTTGGTCATCCAACTGTTTGTTGAAAATTAATTATTCTAGTACATGTAGAATCGCTAGTTGGCTATTCAAGAGAAAACCCCTACACCTAACTTAAGTGCACTTTCGTGGCCTGGCACAGGTCCCCTAGAATCGTTCTCTGTGATGGATCCAGACCACTACTAAACACCACTCGATTAGCTCAACATCGTATTAAATATTCAAACTGTTATTGTAGAACAAAATAAGAATTCCGAATAAAATTATTTATCAACTTCTTACAATGTTTTTAATCTATTTATAGTAAATTCAGAAAAGTACCTGTCGATTCAAATTTGAACTTTTCGTCTGCCAAGATGGCGGCTAAAAATAATGGAAGTGATTTCGCCCCTTGTTTTGTCAAAAGTATTTTTATTGACCAATACTAATCTCTCTTTTTTGACACATGTTAAAAATTAATTATTCTAGTACATGTAGAATCGCTAGTTGGCTATTCAAGAGAAAACCCCTACACCTAACTTAAGTGCACTTTCGTGGCCTGGCACAGGTCCCCTAGAATCGTTCTCTGTGATGGATCCAGACCACTACTAAACACCACTCGATTAGCTCAACATCGTATTAAATATTCAAACTGTTATTGTAGAACAAAATAAGAATTCCGAATAAAATTATTTATCAACTTCTTACAATGTTTTTAATCTATTTATAGTAAATTCAGAAAAGTACCTGTCGATTCAAATTTGAACTTTTCGTCTGCCAAGATGGCGGCTAAAAATAATGGAAGTGATTTCGCCCCTTGTTTTGTCAAAAGTATTTTTATTGACCAATACTAATCTCTCTTTTTTGACACATGTTATTTCTTGGTTGAATAATACAAATAAATCTAAATTATTCTAATTGATCTAAATACAATATTTCTAATTATCATCTTTGATCTTATTCCCATTCTGCTTGACGTTTGCAGCTTATTTTAGATTTGTTTTGGATGATGCTACACTATGCTTAATCTTCGAAATTTTGTCTACTTTCTATAGCATATTAGAACCTATTGTGTTTGTCAATAACTTAATGCTTCCAGTTTGTACTTATGATGATAAATTATTCATTTCGAAGATTAGTAGCAATCTAGAACACTGATAACAACTGCAAAAATACCACATATTTTTATTAAACTCTGGCGGGTAGGAGACAATAATTCAGAGGAAATAATGGTATCATGCATGCCAACTTTTCTTAATTTTTCCAAAATCTGATGAGGGATAGCTCAGCAGATTTAAAGCTCAATAAAGCTAGTTTTACCGTGAATTAAATCTTTATGACCTATTTTAAAAACTTTTTTCCAGAGGTTTTACATTTTCTTAAAGCAATGTCCCCAGACTACATTACAAAAATCAGAACAAGAATAGCTGATTTTCATGCATATGAAGTTTTCAGAAAACTGAATTTATATAAAGTATTTGGCATTGATATATATAATAATCTCATACCAGATTGGCTACTACTGGACTGTTCCTGTGTATTTCTAAAACCAATTTTATTATTGTTAAATAAGTCAATAAGTTTGGTTGCACAAAACACCATTTACTTGTGCCAATCTTTCATGTTTGGTAAAGTCAATACCTGTGACCACGCCAACGAAATATCCAAGACCATAATCAATAACTCACTCAATTTCAAAGATAGTTGAATGTATACTACTAGAAAAGGAAATAATAGACAAAACAATTTTTAATCTAGATAAAAAATCAATTTGAAGTAATCCTAAAAGCAATCAACAGTTTCAGCCCTTTGGTTTATAGAATTTATTCTACATGTGCTTTATAAATACGAAATACTGCAGCTTGCTCTACTCTTTCTTTATAGTCTTTGATTTAAACAGTTTGCTTGACTCTCTATTTTTAGGCTTTGATTGTGTATTCTAAATTAAAAATACTGCTGCTTGCTCTACCTTTCCTTTCAGGCTTAGATTTTTAAAGAACTCCATTGGAGTACATGGTGTGGTAACTTTGTTTTCAAAGACCAAAACTAGTTCTGTATTCCATTAATACATTGCATTCTGAAAGTTTAAAATTAATCAACCTAAATTATCAATAAAATAAATATTTAATGGCCCGAAGATTAGTAGCAATCTAGAACACTGATAACAACCTTAAAAATACCACATATTTTTATTAAACTCTGGCGGGAAGAAGACAATGAATCCAGAGGAAATAATTGTATCACACATTCCAACTTTTCTTAATTTTTCCGAAATCTGATGAGGGATAGCTCAGCAGATTTAAAGCTCAATAAAGCTAGTTTTACCGTGAATTAAATCTTTATGACCTATTTTAAAAACTTTTTTCCAGAGGTTTTACATTTTCTTAAAGCAATGTCCCCAGACTACATTACAAAAATCAGAACAAGAATAGCTGATTTTCATGCATATGAAGTTTTCAGAAAACTGAATTTATATAAAGTATTTGGCATTGATATATATAATAATCTCATACCAGATTGGCTACTACTGGACTGTTCCTGTGTATTTCTAAAACCAATTTTATTATTGTTAAATAAGTCAATAAGTTTGGTTGCACAAAACACCATTTACTTGTGCCAATCTTTCATGTTTGGTAAAGTCAATACCTGTGACCACGCCAACGAAATATCCAAGACCATAATCAATAACTCACTCAATTTCAAAGATAGTTGAATGTATACTACTAGAAAAGGAAATAATAGACAAAACAATTTTTAATCTAGATAAAAAATCAATTTGAAGTAATCCTAAAAGCAATCAACAGTTTCAGCCCTTTGGTTTATAGAATTTATTCTACATGTGCTTTATAAATACGAAATACTGCAGCTTGCTCTACTCTTTCTTTATAGTCTTTGATTTAAACAGTTTGCTTGACTCTCTATTTTTAGGCTTTGATTGTGTATTCTAAATTAAAAATACTGCTGCTTGCTCTACCTTTCCTTTCAGGCTTAGATTTTTAAAGAACTCCATTGGAGTACATGGTGTGGTAACTTTGTTTTCAAAGACCAAAACTAGTTCTGTATTCCATTAATACATTGCATTCTGAAAGTTTAAAATTAATCAACCTAAATTATCAATAAAATAAATATTTAATGGCCAACCCTCAATAAGAAAATAAAAGCGGGAGTAATCTCCCACTCAATGCTGGAGCATTTACAGGCACTTAAAATATAATCTCGAAGTTTATTAAATACCCGTATCAAATATGTAACTGAAAAGACAACATCGAAATTCACTTAAATATATATTTTATAGAAAACTATGGCATTTGACAAACTCATCGACAATGTAAAATTATAATTAGACCCAATACCACTTTAAACAAATTAATTAAAACTAATTTGAATATATCTGTTGGATAATAGTTCCTGTTGTCAATGAGTAACTTTAATGCAATTGATGTATTTGAATGCTCAGTTGCAAAACTTAGTGAAAGAAATGAATGAAGTGCTGTTGTAATTTTTAATTGTCTGAATGGGCAATTAAAAATGGATTGCGATCACAACTGCTGCTTCTGACAGGCTACGGCATTCATAAACATGGATCATTTGTCACCCCCTTGCATATGGTCGCAATGCATTTTATGGCACTGTAATAAAAAAGAGAACGTGTGTCACCTAGTTGCCAATTTAAAATCTGTAATTATAAAGGTGTCAATTAATTTGAACCAGACATTAGCTGTGGGTTTGAATTGCTTAGTAATTTTGGTAAAGTCAATACCTGTGACCACGCCAACGAAATATCCAAGACCATAATCAATAACTCACTCAATTTCAAAGATAGTTGAATGTATACTACTAGAAAAGGAAATAATAGACAAAACAATTTTTAATCTAGATAAAAAATCAATTTGAAGTAATCCTAAAAGCAATCAACAGTTTCAGCCCTTTGGTTTATAGAATTTATTCTACATGTGCTTTATAAATACGAAATACTGCAGCTTGCTCTACTCTTTCTTTATAGTCTTTGATTTAAACAGTTTGCTTGACTCTCTATTTTTAGGCTTTGATTGTGTATTCTAAATTAAAAATACTGCTGCTTGCTCTACCTTTCCTTTCAGGCTTAGATTTTTAAAGAACTCCATTGGAGTACATGGTGTGGTAACTTTGTTTTCAAAGACCAAAACTAGTTCTGTATTCCATTAATACATTGCATTCTGAAAGTTTAAAATTAATCAACCTAAATTATCAATAAAATAAATATTTAATGGCCAACCCTCAATAAGAAAATAAAAGCGGGAGTAATCTCCCACTCAATGCTGGAGCATTTACAGGCACTTAAAATATAATCTCGAAGTTTATTAAATACCCGTATCAAATATGTAACTGAAAAGACAACATCGAAATTCACTTAAATATATATTTTATAGAAAACTATGGCATTTGACAAACTCATCGACAGTGTAAAATTATAATTAGACCCAATACCACTTTAAACAAATTAATTAAAACTAATTTGAATATATCTGTTGGATAATAGTTCCTGTTGTCAATGAGTAACTTTAATGCAATTGATGTATTTGAATGCTCAGTTGCAAAACTTAGTGAAAGAAATGAATGAAGTGCTGTTGTAATTTTTAATTGTCTGAATGGGCAATTAAAAATGGATTGCGATCACAACTGCTGCTCCTGACAGGCTACGGCATTCATAAACATGGATCATGTGTCACCCCCTTGCATATGGTCGCAATGCATTTTATGGCACATGTAATAAAAAAGAGAACGTGTGTCACCTAGTTACCAATAAAACATATATATATAATTATAAAGGTGTCAATTAATTTGAACCAGACATTAGCTGTGGGTTTGAATTGCTTAGTAATGCTAATGCTAAGGATATATTATCCTGCATAATTTTTTCAATACTCTGATTGTAATCTTGAAATTTTTCTCTCAAATTCCGCGATCTATTCAATAGTGCCATCATCTCAAATTTAAACAATATAATAGGTCCATGCTGCTTTTTAAACTTAACTCGAAATATTGCAGAGCATTCTCAACATTATAAACAAAATCCTGTATTTTTAATTATTTATGCTTTAATTAAATAAATTCTCAGGTTCATTAGATTTTTCTAAGCTGATGATACAATAGTGAAACAACTATTCAAATAGTTCGTATTTTGTAATTCAATATTTTTAACATAGACTTGTTAATTAAGGCTGTTTCTATTTTATTGATTCACTACTGAAATTGCATTTTTTGTTTGAGAATGATTGTAGTTTACAGCTTAGCTTTACACAGCACAGCTAAAATATAGCATTATAAAACCTGATTTTGGACAAAACTACATAGTTTAAAATGGAAGCTTTCCTCTTCACCCAATTTTTTATTAATTTTCGAACTCTCCAAAAATTGATCAAGAATGGGAACTCTTCCTCAAAGTTAACAACCATTGGTCAGTCATGGTTTTAGTCAGTGTAAAGCTATAATTGAGCATACAAACGTTGCTTGATGAGACTTTATTCAAACTCCAAAATGTTTGATTATAAAATGACAATGAATTGGATGTGGTGCATAAGCTCAAATTGGCCACTGTTGTCAAGGAGGAATTAAGTGATTTCAAACTGCATTGCTGAAACAAAAGAGGACGAAATATGTTAACCCTCGGAATATTTGACAAACTTCAAAGCCTCTTCAGCTTTTCTTTTTACATATGCTGCTGCTCTACAAACAGGATATTAGGCTTTTCATTAAGACCAACACATTTCTGTAGCAAATCTGATTTTGCAAAATGTAACATAAAATAGAAAATATTAGTAAATATTATAAATTGAAACCAGATGTATAGAGTAGGAACACGCAAAGTCAATCAATAGTTTTTTTTAAAAAAAGGGAAAAAATCAATGAGTGGAGGATATACAATAATTTTATATTTTATATGGTATTCTCATGCATATGTTCAGGCGATAATTGAAAGAAACATTGAAAGCGTAATGGACATACCTGAAGCTCATTCAGCTATCACAAAGGTAAGAAAGAGACAAATGATGTATGAACAACAGAAATACTATAACAAAATCAGAAGAGAAACGAATGAAATCTTAAGAAAACCCATCCAACTTGCAGAAGAAAAGGGCGCTTCATTATGGCTAACACCATTGCCATTGGAATCAGAAGCTTTCTGCTTATCAAAATCAAGCTTGAAAGACGCATTGTACCATCCAAGTGTATCTGTTAAACCGGTTTCTCAGCTGAACATGCACTATCACATCCAAATGGTGAATTCCCAATAGTGAGGCACAATGAGCTCAATGACTTGTTCTTAACAGTTCTCAATCTGCTACGAGGTTTTAATTGAGCCTCAGAAGCAGCCAGTTGACAGACCGCAAAAATCGGGTACTAACGTTTAAGACAGCGCAAGGCTTGATATCCTGTCAATGGAGCATGCGGTGGTCGCTTTGAGAACCAGGATGATATTGAAGCCAGCTACTGAAAACACGAACAAGAAAAACGTTCGTTTCATTGTTCCATTGTTATTGAAAGAACTGGTGGTCAGGCTCCAGGAACAGAGCTTTGATAAGGAGACTGGCCATGCTGCATTCTGATAAACTAGACCTTGGCATTCTGATAAACTAGACCTTTGCAAGCATCAGACCACAACTTCGATCAGAAATAAAATCAGTAATCCGAGCATCATTTATGTGAGAAGCACAAAATTGAGGGTGGAATTCATATTCTATAGAATGGTCTTCATCAATTACAAAGTTGAAGTGGAAAGAAAAGGATTACCAAACAATACATTAATCAGGAAGACAGTTATGAAAAAAATTGTTGGAAGTTTAATAAACAATTAAAGTTTTCCATCCCAAGATATTTCACCAAATTCTTTCACTTCACATTGTGATTCCAAATCATATTTACAGTAGAAATAATTAAAGAATCCTAATCAAGTTGATGTGAGCATTATTAACTGCACAATCAAAGTTTTATTAATGTCATTCCCTTAAAAAAATTATTAGAGTTATGACTAGGAACCAGAAAAATATGTTATATCATAAAATCGAATGTAATCAAATATTTTGGCCATGATATTGAATATTATAGCCTATAGGAAAATAGCAGTATGCTGTGTTTAATTTTGGTCATGAGGCCGAGTGCAGAAAATTGTAGCCAATAGAAAATCAGCAGTCTGTTATTAATTGGATAGTTTTGAGTAAACATGCCGCCTGTTGCCAGGAGCAACTCGGCCAAACTACAACACTACATTCGCGAACTCCCAGGGGTATTTAAATCTGATGGTGATATTTTATTTTGCTCATTGTGTTCCAAAACCATTTGCTATGGAATGCCTTCACAGGTGCTACAGCACCTAAAGTCGAGAATACATGGAAAAAACGCTGCATTAAGCCTGCCAAAGCAGAATATTTTAGAAACCAAATAATTATCAAGAGCAGAAAAATGGTGCCAGGTGCAATTTACCCTTTAAGATTTTGGATAATCCGGACTATAGATCCTTTATGGAGAAGGAGGTGAAGTATGTTCTTTCAAGTGAGTCTTCTGTCCGGAAAGGGTATTTGGAGAAAACAGTGGCAAAGAAACAAAAAAAGATGCTGGCAAGACTTGAAGGGAAAGCACTCTATGTGATGTTTGATGAAACATCATTCAAAAATCAGTCTATCTTCACCGCCATTGTAGGAGACTGTAATTCGCCAAGGATCCCATATATCCTAGGTATTCAGGAATGTGACTCTGTAAATGCAAATGTGGTTGCACAAATGATCAATCACTGGCTCCAAAAAACATTTGACTCGTTTAGTCTGAAGGTGTTATTAAGTGATGGTGCTGCCTACTGTGTTAAAGCTGGGAATATTCTAAAGGAATTTTACGAAGATTTAATTCATGCTTGCTGTCTTGTACATGCAAGCCACTTGGCCTTTGAGAAGATTCGTTGCCGTGACAAGGTAGTTGATGGTGACATTGGATCTTTGAAGCAGATTCTGTCAAATTCTGGACGTCAGCCGGCGTCATTTCCGGTTTCTTTACCCCCATTATAACCAGATATGGCACATGGATTGAGTGCCCTATATATATTGTGCACAATTTTGCGAAAATCAAAGATTGGGTAGATGGTCTTGAAGACGAGGGACTATTAATTTCAAATGCGAAAGTAGCCTTTGGGGAGCCAGAACTTCAGCGAGAATTGGAAAAACTAACAAAGTTGGAACACCCTGTGAACTCTCAGAAATTACTTCTGGAACACTGTTTGTTAGGCGAAATGTTGGAAACATAGGCTCCTTCGAAAAGGCTATATCGGTTAACACAGATGCAGCAAAGAATTTTTCAAATCTACTTTGCGGCACTAACGGGTTCAAGCTTGTCAAAGGAAAAGAAATTGAGCTGAATTTTATCCCACTGACAACTGTGGAGGTTGAAAGATTTTTCTCCAAGCTGAAAAACTTCTTAAAAAACAAGCCTAATATTTCTATGTAAGCAGCAGAGAGCGTCCTCTTTGTAAATACATTTCCTAATTAAAGTGTTTTCACTGAATATTTTTATCAAATATTTTAGCACCTTTTACCGCATAATAATCGAATATTTGAAGTTCTATCATTGAATATTTTTCCGGTTTCTAGTTATGACATTGCAAAAATGCTGATTATGCTGCGAATAGTGCTGAAATTGACTTTGGAGTAATTTTATTATCTTCTAAACTTTATTTTACAACTAGAAAGTCCTCTTCAAGTTACTATAAGCAAACCCAGGAGCTGATTTTGCTAAGCCCGGCTGGAAAATTATTATTTCAAGAAGTTTGGGAAAAATAGATCAAATATGTAGATTGTTGTATGTTATCATCTCGTTTATATTTAACAGTAATATGTACAAATATTAAATAAGAAATTACAATCAAATATTAAGCGCCCTTATAATATTAGTTCAATTTATTGTTAGTATTGAGCGGCCTTATAATAGATAATTTTATCAAAATTTGGAAGCACCTTTCTCCTAAACTAATGCCTTTATCTTGCTCAAACTCATAGCACAATTGAAGCATTGCATAGCGAAGCTGCAAACCAAGTTTCATTGAAATCGAATAAAATTAAACACAAAAATGTACAGGGCGCTCTATACTATGAAGAGGGCGCTCAATACAAGTAAATCTCCTAATATCAGTCATACAGCGTCATAATAATAATAATAATAATAATAATAATAATAATAATAATGTGGGCAGGTAGCCCAGTTGGTAGAGACGCAGGTTGGTAAGCTGAGGTTAAGCAACTGTGATCGTGGTTAGCAAACTGGATGACTTAGCTCACAGGGTAGGAAGCACTCTAAAGCCTTGGTTGGCAACTTCCTAGGACAAGGGCAGTCCAAAATGAAAGCTCATGGGGCAGGAAGGTCTCTTAAGCCTTGGTTGGCAACTTCCTAGGAGAATGTGAGTCCAAAATCAAACACAAAAAATAACACTGATGAAAAGTCATGATAGAGCAAAGGCCCTCAGTCCCCGGCAGGCCTTCAATGGTCAGAGGGTGCTAAGAATCTCCGGACAACAGGCGGACTCCACAATCGGGAGTGTGGACTCGAGAAGTGGCAGTACAGGATCCACACAGACCAATGGACAACGGCATAAGTGGACAGATGAGCAGAACAGGACAGCATTGGAGTGTTACAGAAGAAGCAGGCCAGATGAGAGGGGTTACAGGAAGAGAATGTTGGAAGAATGGAGGAAGGCAAGAACGGGATTAGAAGTTACAGAGCAGAGGCTTGCAGGGCAAGTGAGAAAGTTACAGCTGGATGAGAGTAAGGGGAAAAAGAGAGTTGAACAAGTTAAGCAAAGGGAAGATGAAGTGATAGATGTTGAGACAGAAGTGGCAGAAGTAGCAGATGCAGAAACTGAAGCAGCAATCAAGGAAAAGATGAAGGAAGAAATAGGTGAGAGAGCTAGGTTGCCAATCCCAAGAAGAGTTAAGAGAAGTAAGCTAGCAGTAGAGACAGCAAAAGTCAATAAAGTGTTGGAGAGGATAGATGCTAGGAGTGTTACAGAAGTAAATAGCTTAGTGTATGCAGGGGCATGTGAGGTGCTGAAGAATGTAGGCGTGGAAATAAAGAAGAAGAGGTGGCAAGAAGATAAGGGAGACAGAAAGCCAGCATGGGAAAGAAGAATTGAGAATAATGTGGCAAAGATTAGGCAGCAAATAGGGAAGATCCGGACAAGTAAGGCAGTGCAGGACAGGTGCAGGGTAGGTAAGGGGAAGACTATAGAAACTGCAAGAGAAGAGCTTAAGCAGAGATTAGTTGCAGAAGCTGAGAAACTGAGAAAGTATAGGGCAAGGGCAAAGCAGGCAAGAGACAATATGAAGTTTGAGACACAAGAAGGAAGATTCTACAAAGAACTAGATGCAGGAGAAAAGGCTACAGCTAGAGCAGGCGAAGACGCAGTAAGGTTCTGGGAGAATATATGGGGAAGTGCAGGACCAGAGATAGAGAGTGTACAGATACAGAAAGAAGTCAGGCAAGAAGAAGAAGTAATCACAACTGCAAAGCTGAAGGAGGCTCTAAAGAAGATGAAGAACTGGAAGGCGCCAGGCAGAGATGAGGTACATGGGTATTGGCTGAAGAAGTTCACAAGTGTTCATGAGAGACTAGCAGCAGCATTGGAGGAGTGTGTGGTGAGTGGGTGTCCAGAGTGGATGGTAGTGGGGAAGACATTTCTGATACAGAAGGACCCAAAGAAAGGTAGTGAGGCAAGCAACTTCAGGCCAATAACATGTCTGCCAACAACGTGGAAATTGCTAACTTCAGTGATTTCAAGTAGGCTGGCATGTTACTTAGAACAGAATAGGTTGATACCAGAGGAGCAGAAGGGATGTAGGACAAAGACGAGAGGATGCAAAGATCAGTTGTTGATAGACCAGGCAGTGGTGGAGAATTGTAGAAGAAGGAAGACGAACTTAGCAATGGCATGGATAGATTACAGGAAGGCATATGACAGCATTTCACATAGGTGGGTATTGAGGACGCTAGAGGCCAATGGAGTTTCACGGAAATGGGTTGAGTTTCTAGAGAGGGAGATGGCAAAGTGGCAGACTGAGATAGATGGGCATAGGTTGAGGTTTAGGCGAGGCATATTCCAGGGAGACAGCTTAGCACCACTACTGTTTGTAGTTAGCTTAATCCCTATCACAGAAAAGTTAAAGGAGACAGGCATAGGGTATAAGATGGAGAAGAATGGTAGAGAAGTAAGTCACCTGTGGTACATGGACGACCTGAAGATGTATGCTAGTTCAAGGAAGATGTTGCAGAAGCAAGTGGAGACATTGGAGAAGGCAAGCAGAGATTCAGGGTTGGAGTTTGGATTAGGAAAGTGTGCAGCAGTGACAATGACCAGAGGCAAGTGTGTGGATGGGGAGGGCTTGAGGACAAGCAGTGGGGACAAGATTGAGGAAGTCAAGGAGGGGTACAAGTACTTAGGAGTAATAGAGAAGGACAGAACAGATCACATGGAAATGAAGATGAGGCTAAGGAAAGAGTACAAGAGGAGAGTAAGGAAGGTACTACAGAAGTCAGCATTGAATGGGCAGAACAGCATAAAGGCAATTAATACGTGGGCAATACCAGTGTTGAGATATTCGGCAGGAATAGTTAGGTGGAATAAGAATGAACTGAGGGAATTAGACAGGGAGACAAGGAAGATACTAGCAGCAGAGAGAGCATTCAACCTCAATGGAGATGTAGATAGGCTGTACATGACAAGGCATAAGGGAGGTAAAGGGCTGCTAAGTGTGGAGGAGACTGTAGAAGCAGAAGCACTAGGGCTAAAGGAATATGTAGAAGAGCAACCTGAGGGGTCCCTACTAGAGGTCACTAAGGAGTTGAAGAAGATAAGAACTGAGAGTGAAGGAAAGAAGATATACCAGAGTAGGATGGAATCAGAGAGACAAACAAGGTATAGGCAGAAGGCAATGCATGGAGAATACTGGAGGAACACAGAAAAGTGTGATAGAGAAGAGAGCAACAAGTGGTTAAAGAAGGCAGGACTGAAGAGAGAAACAGAAGCACTAATAATGGCAGCACAGGAGCAAGCAATAAGAACAAACTGGGTGAAGAAGCATATAGACAGAAGAGTAGAAGTAAGTGATAAGTGTAGGCTATGTAAGAAAGAGGCGGAGACAGTAGATCATCTGATAGCAGGGTGTGAGAAATTGGGGCAGAATGAGTATAAGTTCAGGCATGACAAGGTGGGAAGAATGGTACACTGGAGTTTGAGCAGGCAGCATGGGTTAGAAGCAGGAGACAAGTGGTATGAGCACAAGCCACAGGGCGTCATAGAAAATGAGAAGGTTAAGATACTGTGGGATTTCAACATACAGACGAGCAAAGTGATAGAAGCACGGAGGCCAGACATAGTAGTGGTAGACAAAGAGAAAAGATTAGGAACAGTAATAGACATAGCAGTACCAAAGGACAGGAATGTAGAAAGCAAGGAGAAAGAGAAGATAGACAAGTACAGAGAGTTAGCAGAGGAAATAGAAAGGCTGTGGAAGTTAAAGAAAGTTGAAGTAGTCCCGGTAGTAGTAGGCGCACTAGGAGCAGTGAGTAAGAAGCATACGAGATACTTGGAGGAGTTGGGAGTACCAAAGTGGGGAGGAGCAGTAGCACAGAAGGCAGCATTGTTAGGAACAGCTAGAGTCCTGAGGAAAGCTCTCAGACTCCCTGGGAACTGGTGAGTTCCCCGAGCTGAGAGGGATACCAGCATGAAGCTGTGAGATGCAATAATAATAATAATAATAATAAATAATAGCAAAGGCATGGATAGACAAAAGGAAGGCATATGACAGCATATCCCATATGTGGTTATTGAGGATGTTGCTTTAAATAAGCTGAAAAGGTTTTTCTAGCTGTAAAATGTAATTTAGAAGAGAATAAATGTGGCCTGAAGTTGATCCGAGCATTATTAACTGCACAATCAACGTTTTATTAATATCAGTCCCTTAAAAATTTTTTATTAGTGCTATGAAATTGCGAAAATGCTGATTGTGCTGCGAATAATGCTCATATCATATTTGGACTGCTTTTATTCCCTTCTAAGCTCTATTTACATCAAGAAAATGCTTTCAAGTTACTCGTAGCAAATGGAAGAGCTGATTTTGCTAATACCATCTGGGGTAAATAACTATTTCAAGAACAAATCAAGATATTGAACCAATTGGGTTACCATAGACTTTCCTTTCATAAAACCGTGTTGTTGCTTTGAGAGCTTGGAATTGAGTCCAGGGAAAAGAAAGTAACAAATAAAGTATTAATGAAAGGGAAGGTAAGAGACTTATGGGTTGATAATTTCTGATGTTCTCTGCATTGCCAGATTTTAGTATAGAAGTGACGAAAGTGCATTTCCAAATTGATGGCCAAGCTTGCGTTTTTGTGACAAAATAAAAGAGTTTGTCCACTAGAGGAGCCAGGACATCATGACAACATTTGAGGAAAAATGTTGGCAAGGGATCGTTATTATTGGCGCATGTTTTGAGTTGGGAAAGTGAAATCGATATATTCAAGGTGGTCCATGATTAACTAACATGCTTGATAGGACCATCATGAGTTTCATCAAAACGGGAAAAGCATGGGGCATGTTGCTGATAACTAGAAATAAAGTAATCATTGAAAGCATTAGCAATGGCAATATTGCTACTTTAGCGAGTATTGTGAAGGTATAATGATGAAATGGAAGCTGTCACGAGAGGATATACTGAATTCATAAAGTCATTGTTAAGGAGGTTTATGTAGTTAGGATTGTAAGAATTCTTTTCAGCTGTGCGCAATTTGTTGCCAATGTGAATGGTGTTTGAGGATTAGTAGCAAGGGGACAAACTTCTGCGCTTCATTTTCAGGGGACATGTGCATTTGAAAGTTTTAAAAACAAGTCTATACCACTCGGAGATGAAATTCACAGACATGGTAAAGAAGTTGCTTGGAACAGAAATTAGAAGCATTGTTGAAGTGGTCAGGAACACTGTCAATGTCATGTGTTGGCGTGTAATGATTATATGCACAGGGAAATGATCCGAGTAAATTAACTCCCCAAGTGTAACATGAGTACTGTCAAGGTTGTGTACGAGAACTACGTCTAACACGTTATCAGAGACATGTGTGGTGGAGGCAACAAGTTGCTGAAGATTGAGCTCGTCAAAAGCACCTAGTAATTCTTAATTATGGCTGTTTGAGCTGGTAAATGTAGTGAAACAACTATGTGGCATGTTTAAATACTCAAGAATGAAGAATTTTCCGGATAGGCATTGATCAACTTTTAGTTTATTATACATGCTGAAAAGATAGTTGAACTTTTTGACGAGTTCTGTAGCCTCACAGCAATACTGAGAAGAAATGGGTGGGCTATAGACAAGAATGAAGAACAGTATAGAGTTAGAAAGTATATGCAAACAATGTAATCGCAAAAATCCTCAATATTGAAGGTAATTAAGGGAAGGTCGTGGCGACCTAGCATCAGCAGTCCACCATGTAGTTCAGAGTTTGAAATATCCGCTGAGCGCCAAGTTTCTGTGAGGAAACATAAATGAGGAGATTTGATATCTAAGTAGTCAGAAAGTTTGAGTCATTGTTTGATAGTCCGTAAGCTTTGGTGAGATCTATTGAGGACTCACTAGTAAGTCAGATATCAATCTTCACCTCAGACCCATTGACAAAAAATGTCATATCACAAATTCTTATGCATTTGGGATCCATGTTGTCGTTGTTGATGAGATCTCGCTCTCTAGAAAGTAGTTGCTTCCTTCAGACATGATCTGTGAGCAACAAAGAAGGCCGGATAAAGATTACCCTGTCAAAATTGCGCAATTTAAGGCCCCTCCTGGGCAACTTACTAGCTGTCCAGTAAGAGTCAAATTTAACTAGTAATGGTCGTGAGTGCTTGCTTTCTCTATTCATTTTTCCATGATGACGGACACTAGCAATAGCAGCTTAGGTTTGCATCTAAGTGATTAAAGATCTCTATGACTTTCTCTTCGTCAGCTTCTGTAAAGGATATAAAATCACCTTTGCATTCCTGCAATTCAGTAATTAAGATTTCTTGGTCGTATGAATTGGTAACAGGCTATCTAAGTGCTTTTTGCATGTCAGCAAACTTATCAGGAATTTTTTGCTCAAGTTTTAAAAGCAGAGCTTCTTCGATTTTTTGCGTGAGTGACAGAACCATTTGGTTAGATGGGGTGCTAGGAATACTCTTACAGTTTTCGCAGAAGAATTGTAGACAGTCCAGATCAAATATCACACTGAAGATATTGAGGGGAATAGGAGTGCACTTTACATGTAACCAGGTCGCGCATTTGTGACAGCAGATCCAGTCCTGCTTCTTATCACCGACTTTCTTGCAAATTCCGCAGTTGGTGTTAGTGTAATTTAATCGAGCTTCTCTGCCCATTTCCAATCTCAAACTCATAAACTGTATAATAAACAGGCATTATTATTTTTTTAAATATTGATCAAGTTTTATCGCATTCTTGCTAATTATGCAAGTTATTAAAAACTACCAGGTGGCGTCTCTTTTTATAAGTTCATATTATTGCTTGAGCCATGACCATGACCCAGTATGCAATTCCATTTACTAATGAAGAGAATGAGACGTAGTATACTAGTTATACTGTATATCATGGTTATGGTTAGTGATGCACAATCAAATCAGAGAAAAACACTAAAATTGCTCTTCATTTAATACTTGTGCTGCATATTACGTCAATCAGATATCTCAATAAATACATATATAACTGTACATGGTTATAGAAAATTATGAATATATGAAAAAATCATATTTAGATTGGCATTGTTGTTAATATTACTACGGCTGCTTCATAAGCAAATTACAAGACAATAGATTATCAAATATCAATAAATTTTCTCGAAGGATTTAAGGCTTTGATTACTGCAGTGGCGTCAATGTACATTAGAGGGCTCTTTGCAAGATGTCAATATAAGAAAGAACATGCCTATTCAAAAACCTATTTGTAAATAGATGTCTTTTCAAATATTTGAGTTGATTTTGTAATACTGTGTGTAACTGGCCGTTTTTTATCAGTTATTTCTCTAATTAAGATCTTTCTTTTTTTCATAATTCATTGAAAATTTATATTGTAATTATATTTTAAATTTCAAAAATACAAAAGGCAACTGCTTATCCGCGAATGTTACAAATTACATCTAGTCCTGCAAAAAAATTTTGTATTTACTAATGCTTTAAGCACAAATATATTAAGGATTCTAGAAATTCTAAGCATTCATTTAAATCTTAAAGTGAATACGTTAAGAATAAGTATAAAAAAAAATTGTGAAAATAAAGAATCAATATGAGTTAATGAATTTATGCATATATTTAATGTTACAAAATTAAGACCTTTATCGTAAAATACAAAAATTTAAATAGTATCTTGTGTAGGAAACGACTATTTTCCGTTAAATAGTGAAAATCATTTAAAAAATCTGTTTACTCTAGTAGACTTTATTCTCAGTAGACCTAATTCCCAGTAGCCTTTAGTACATAAAGTGGCATGCACAATATTTTATTCCATGTTGAGTTAATTTATAGACATTAACATTAAAATTGTTGATCGCAAATGCATTTATGCAAGTGTACAACGAATAAAATCCACAAATATTCAAATATATTGTTTGCTGTTTTCCAATTAATTGATTGCAATTGACACGGACCTCTTATTTGATAATTAATTAAATCAGTTGTCAAATTCGATTTAATTATTAATAAGCAAAAATACTATGGTTAAAATTGAAATTATAGGCTTCCAACGTGTAAGGTATATTTTGTTTTCAATCAATCATAGTACGGGGTTTAATTCTATCTAAGCCAAAAGCCTTAACTCAGTGACGTCACTGCCGGGTGTGGTCACACTGGGTCCCCAAATTTTAAAAGTATTAATACAATACAACCAATTTCAAACAAATTTGAGTTAGGAATTTGTAGCCTTTGGGGCACAAAAAAGTGAAATAACGAAGTAATTACATACATATAGAACAAATTGGGACTCCAAAATAAGAAAAAATAACTTTAATAAGCAATTTTAGACAATTTTGGAAATCCAATAGTTACCTACAGTTAATTACGTACAAAATATTAAATTGTAAAAAGCATCTATTATGCACTAAAACGCGCACTGAAAATTTAGTACATAACTGTGGGGACAGCATAGGGGCCCCATATTGACATATCACAAAAAGTCCTCTAATGTATATTGACGCCACTGCACTAATCGAAGCCTTAAATCATTTGAGAAAATTTATTGATATTTGATAATCTACTGTCTACTGTAATTTGCTTATGAAGCAGCTGTAGTAATGTTAACAATGCCAATCCAAATACGATTTTTGCATATATATTCTCTATAACCATGTACTGTCATATATGTCACTTGAATGATCAGAAATGGTTGAAATTGTCAAAATGAACCCTTAAAATGCATCTCGCCACCTTAGTTTCTAATTTTTATTTTATTTTTATAACAATCTTTTTGATTTAATCAATCAAAATCATTGTTCAAAACTTGACTGGGGATTCGAGTATGGTCCATTTGCATATGCAACTGTTCAAAGTAACACTCACAGAAGAACACTTCTGAACAGCATGGATTTGTGAGAATTCGATTGTGATTTTCACAGAATTATGAAAGATTATCACTGAAGCTTCAAATGATTAGAGTCAACTTAACATTTAATATCTTAAACTTACTAAAGCCTTTTAAAACTAAATGCATATATATGCTTTATCATTTTTTTATTCTTTAAATTATTTTGGAAATTGAAATATTTTACTGAGGATGTTATTTCAAAATTTCATATTTGGTCTCTCTAATATGTAAAGCATACAATGTCATATTTCACTTATTAGATTTTAAGCTAATATATAGACAAAATATAGACAAAAGTCATGTGAGTATTGTACATACTTGTGGTCTGGTAAGAGCTGCTATACAAAACAGTAAAGTTTTCTATACGAAAGTGCAAACTCTCAACTTCATCCAGGATAGTATCTTGATATTCTTCCTTAAGAACATAACTAAGCATATCTTCTCCACCATGGCGAGTTGATAGACAATTTTGATTTTTTCCATTATTTTGGGGTGGTTTACCTCGTTGACACGGAAGAAGTAGATGATAAACAGGTTGTCAAAATCAATGTTTACGCATTTGAATTTCTTTATTTTTTTTGCTGTTGAGAAACTGGCATAAATGAGACAAGTTGAAGTCCTCATCAAACATGGTGTGAACAGTCTTTGCTAGTAGGGTCACAACATGCAAGCTAACATTTTGGAGTCATAACAGATGATAGCATTGATCTGGGGCCTACACTCTGCATCAATGATAAAGGGGATTATGTCGATGGAACAGGTTAAATCTTTGATGTTGAATGTCCATCATAACTTGTTCTTAGTTTCCTCTGATATGTTGTCTCAAACTAAATGAACCACTTTCTGAGTAGCTATAAAGTATGGATGCAGGATCTCGTTGCCAACCCTAGATGTCTTAGCTTTATGTTCCTCAGCTTTTTGGAACCTAATACTAGCTGAGTCGTGAGAGGAAGGACTGGGACTAGGAGGGGGTTTTGAGTCAACATGGGACAAGGTTATGTTAGACAATTGGGTAAAAGGCACTCTATGCTCCTCAGATTAACACACAGAGAGTCGTCTCTGTGCATAGTCGTCTGAGGTCTACTTCTGCTCAGAGAGTTGTCTCTGAGTGTAGTCGTGGGAGAGTTGTCTCCCCTCATAGTCGCAGCTGCTATGGGTGTCTTCTGCTGGGTGCTCTCGCTTTCGTGATGTGCCTTCATCTGATCATCTCTGTGTTGTTGATAGGTTTGTTTCATCTTGCGGGTTGATTCATGGTCGCACTTGGCGTCTGGCCAGGGGTTGATTCTCTGTTCATTTCATAGTTACTAAACAAAGATATAAGATTAAGGTCCCATTCCTGGGTTTTTAAATGGTCTAAATATTTCTGATCTCTAGCTTTTTGTTTAGGCAAAATATGAGTAGCTATAGTGTTGCTACTACTGAGGTTACTATCATACTCGACCTGCATAAGGTCGTCTTCCTCACATTCAGTGAGGTTGTCATAATATTCAATCTCATTAGCACCATCATCAACAAGAGAAAACTCGTTATTGTTGTCAATGACTGCATTTTGTATATCCTTAATCATTCATCTAAGTTGCTGAAAATGGGCGACTTTACTGTTATCTAATAGGTACTGGTGGTGATCTAATACTTTAACTATCTTAAAAGATCCTTGCCAATTAGTGGCAAGTTTTTGTACTTGGTTAGCGTCACTAATCTGACGAGGAAAATAAGCAAATACAGAATCTCTGTTTTTATGAGGTCCACTGTACAGCTTCTTGTCAAAGTTTCATTTCTGGTGAATAACCGATTGATTGGTATTCCTGCAGATAGAGAGGTGCACAAAATTCTCCAAGGTTGGTTCATTGTAGTCCAGAAACATAATAGACAGAGGAGTGCTCACTTTGTGGCCAAACATGGCTTTGAAGGGGCTCACTTTGGTGGTGGAGTGAACGGCAGTGTTATAAAAGAATTTGACCACCTCTATGACGTGTCTCCAATTTCTACCAGCAGCACTGGCTAAAGTGACTCTAATTAACTTAATTATGGTGCAGTTCAGTCGCCTGACAATGCCATTTGACTGCGGATGGTAAGCAGTGGTAAAATCGTGTACAATCTCAAGTTCCTTCATAAGAGTGGACATTAAGGTGTTCTCAAACTGAGGAATGCAGTCAGAGACCAAACGCTCCATATGCCCAAGCTTAAAAATCTATTCTTTGACGATCCTTTTGCCTATGACTTTGGCAGTGGTATTGTTGAGAGGAATAAGTCGTGTATATTTAGTAAAGTGATCTATCAAGACCAAAAGATATTGAAATCCTTGCTCATCCCTTGATAGTTTCTTGATGTCCATGTGGACCACTTTGTTTGTTCTTTTGGTGACCCAACTATTTAGCTCGGCTCTCTGTTCTGGAAAGTGTCCAGCTCCTTGAAGCAGGCATGCTTCACACTTATCAATCACATCTTGCACAGTAGCTCTAATACCAATGGTGATGTAATGAGCATTAAAGGTTCTCTCCATTTGGATAATCCCAAGTTGACTGCGTTCATGGATCTTCTGGACAAGAAATACTCTGGAATAGCCAGACGGTTGTTCCAACTATGTGCATAGAGGAGTCCAGCTTCAGTAAGCTTCCAATGATAATGTTGGAAGTATCTCTTAGCTAAGTCACTGATAGCTTGATACAGGTTCTTGATTTTAAAAACAATTTTGGATAAGACTTTGTTGTGTAATTGATGGGTGGCAATTTCCTTTTCTGAAATTTCCTCCTTTACCATAATGGGGAGAATCACTTTCCCATTCCAATCTGCATTGATATCAGGGAGGAGCTCGTACTCACAAGCTGGGATGAATACAAATGGAGTTTTCTCACCCAGTGGCTTTCACAGGTCTCTCTCATAACTTGGCAGAGTGGTAAAATAATCGGCATTGAGATGCAATCTCCCTGTACAATGAGTGATTGTGAAGGTGAAATCATTAAGGTATTCCAACCATCAGGCAACAATGTTTGACTTGTTGCCAGAGAATTTCTTAAGCCATGCTAGTGCGGAGTTGTTGTTGCTAACAATGAATTGGCGATCTAAGATGAAGAATCCAAACTTCTTCAGTCTCTCAATGAGCTCTAGCATCTCAGACTTTGTTGCTCCATAATTTAGCTTGGCATTGTGGAGCTTCTGACTGAAATATTGTACTGGTAATTCCTGGCTGTTGATCATTTGGCTGAGCATGCCACTGATGGCGACTGAACTCATGTTGCAATCAACAATGAATTCCTTTGTATAGGCAGGCGTATTCAGAATGGGATCTGTCTGAGCTCTAGCTTCACTGCATCCAGCTCTTCTTGTTCAGCCCAGGTCCAACAGAACTCAGTGTTTTTTCAAAGTAGATAAGATATATGCTTGGTTCAGTTGGCTAGTTCAGAGATGAAGGAGCCATAGTAATTAAGAAAGCCCATCAGGCGTTGGACATCCTTGCGTGAGCATGGAGTCTCAATTTGGTCAAGATGGTCCTTGGCATTGTTCTTAATAGATATTCTCCCAGGTTTGATCACTCTTCCTAAGAAGGTAATTTGTGGTGAAATGAGTGAACATTAATTTCCATTTACTCAGAGTCCAGAGTCGTATAGGATCTTGAGAGTGTGTGTCCAGCAATGAGAATATCATCCATGTATGTGGTGATCCCAGGTTTGAGAACATTAGCCCCTTTCTGTAGTACATGTGTGACATAATGCTGAAATGTGGCCAGAGCATTACAAAGCCTGAAGGCAATGTACTTCCACTTGAAGAGACTGTAAGGCGTAATAAAAGCAGTTTTTGGGATGTTGGCAGGCTTCATCTGTATTTGCCAATAGGCTTTAGAGAGATCCAAGCATGAAAATAACTTGTACCTGCTGGCATTGTATAGAAGATCCTCAATGCGAGGTAACGAATATGCATCCTTAACTGTGATGTCATTCAATCATCAAAACTCAACACAGAGGCAATACTTCTCGCCTTGGTGAATAAACACCATAGGCGCAGCATATGGACTGTTGCTGTTCTGTATGATCCCACTTTCAATGAGATCACTAAGGATCTGTTCATACTCCACTCTTAAGTTCTCAGGTACCTGTTGAACCAGCAATCAAATGGGGTGATCACTCTTAGTTTTGATGGCATGTTGTTCCCCAATGGCCTTTCCAACACTGATTGATCCATAATTAGACACATTATGATGTTGGTGAAAGAGGGCAGAGAGCGCATTGTATTCTTGTGGACTCAGGTGTCCATGAGTTTTCTCATTCATTGCATGGATCCAGACTGGATCATGTGGTTCACTCAGATCGTGAATCACAGTAAGAACCAGCAGACAGGCTGCAGCTTTGAGTTCAAGTCGGACTGGCGTCACAATGATAGACAGTTTTGTTGAATCCATTCAGATCAGGCATGCAGAACTATTGAGCACAGTAACATAAGTCTTTCCATGATAGACCTGACAAAGGTCTCGAGAAAGACGTAGACTGCAAAGGCGCTTTCCCCTATGTACAGAGATCATGATGTCCCCCTCATAAGGAGAGCTCATAGTGATGGCAACCTGTCACCAGTGCCATGGTTCCATGACGATAGTATTGGTTAAGGCGAACTGAGCCATTTGTAAACGCAGCAGGCAGGCAACATCAAGCAAATATTATTCGTGAAAGTCCTGGACCAAAATGAGGGATTCATCAACAATGTGAGAAAGAATCTTTTCTAATGTTTACAAATGAGATAATTGATGAAATAATATGGTACACAAACCTGGAAGGGAGAAGAACTGTTCATGAAATAAACTGAGCATGTGTTGGTGGCAGAAGAAAGGTGTGGAGAGATGTGAAGTGTGATGAAATAGAGGCTTTTGTAGGACTGCATTTGATTTTTGGCGCATACAAGGCCCATTACCACAACATTCACAAACTTATCTCCAAGTGTGATGGCCATTCAATATGCTGAGCAAGCATGAGCAAAGAAAGATTTTGTGGAATAAAACAAATGTTTAGGATGGACAATAAAAGGCGATTAACAAGATTTCTTTGTTGCAAGTAAGCTCCTCCTGTGGCTTGCCTTTGCGAATAGAGAGAGTGTTGGTTCTGTAATTGATTATGCATGCATTCCTCTCAAGGAAGTTGTTCCCTAGAATGACATCATATGGTAGAGGCCAATGGCAGGTGTCAACCACAATAAGGTCCACATGAAAACATTCCTTGTGGATGTGCAACTCAAGGTTGTTGATCTGGTCCTTCAGCAAAATAGTATTCCCCAAAGCATCCAACAAACCGGCAGTGGAAGGTAACAGATCTTCTCTATGTAAGCAAAGCTTGTTGCAACAGGTGTTGCTGATGATTGATACAGAAGCTCCTTAATCAATGGTAGCGTTATTCAGCAATCCATTCACGTCCATGGGGATGATGTTAGAGTGTAGCAATGAAGTTATTACCAAAACATCATGTGCATGGATTTTGGGAGGCAGTGCTCCAACTAATTTTAATGGTTGACATACTCGGCCAGGGTTTTGGGAGTGCACACTTCAATGGAAGGCTCATTGATGATAATACCATCCCCATCTGCAATTAGGCAGATAACTGCCCCACTCTGAGTATGAATGTGAGCTTACTGTCTTTCAGTGTTTGTCTTCTTCTGCACAGTAGCAGAACTTGACAAAGTCAATGGTTCGTTTCCATTTGGGGTCTTATAAACCCCAAGCATGTTGACACTATGCTCCTGTCATGAATATAGGATATAGCCAATAATGCTACTATGACTTTCCCTAGTTCTAGGGATTAATAACCCATGACAACTTTCATGAACCAAATATCATAGATTGTCCAGGCACACATGATCAATAGCTAGTTTCTGTCTGGGGTCCTATAAGACCCCAGAGTAAAACACATTTCTACGCATATATATATATATATATATATATATATATATATATCTCACACATAATATTGTACTCGTATAATTATTTTAGTACTTGCACTGGCTGTCAAGTATGTGTGTGGCAGCTCCGTAATGCACTATAGTACATATTGTACGGATTGATTATTTTTATTGGATAATTTTGAGAGGTAGATATTTATTATTTTTATATTTATATATCTATCATTTTTTCCACAGACATTATAAATTGTTGTGCTACCAAGAATAATTCAGAAAGATAGTGTTATTTTGATTCTACTGTGTGCTTGAGTAAGTAATTTTGTAATTTTTTTGTAAAGTACTTATGATTATTTGAATTTTAGAAATAATGATGCAAAATTTACCTCGACATGCCAAGGTTGCTGCAATGAGTACAATTCTCAATGGTGACGATGCAATTGATGAAGACCTACCAATAGATGAAATACTTTCCGATGCTGATGCAGAATGTGGCGATGCGTTTAGTGATGATTCAGATGAAAGTGATAATTTAGATGAAAACAATGTAGATGATGATATTATGGCAAGAGATGCACTAAAAGATCTTGAATCGGACGAAGATACAGAAGAATCAGAGGATGAAGGTGACGCCAATCATGACGGGATCTTACATACTGCCAAGAATGGAATACAGTGGCGAACTGAGCCATTTGTAAACGCAGCAGGCAGGCAACATCAAGCAAATATTATTCGTGAAAGACCTGGCCCAAAACCAGGGATTCATCCACAAAGCGAGAAAGAATCTTTTCTAATGTTTACAAATGAGATAATTGATGAAATAATACGGTACACGAACCTGGAAGGGAGAAGAACTGTTCATGAAATAAACCGAGCACGTGTTGGTGGCAGAAGAAAGGTGTGGAGAGATGTGAAGCGCGATGAAATGGAGGCTTTTGTAGGACTGCATTTGATTCTTGGCGCGTACAAGGCCCATTACCGCAACATTCACAAACTTTTCTCCAAGCGTGATGGCCATCCAATATGCTGAGCAAGCATGAGCAAAGAAAGATTTTGTGGAATAAAACAAATGTTTAGGATGGACGATAAAAGGCGACGAGATAAGGAAGATCCCTTGGCACCAATGGGACGTGTTCTTGATTTATTGCAGGAGAAATTGCAGGCGTATTTTGTTGCTGGCTCACACATCACTATTGACGAGCAATTGAGGGAGTTTCATGGACGCGTAAGATTCTGCCAGTATATTGATTTGAAACCTGGCAATTTGGAATAAAAATATTCTGGGCTTGTGATGAAGCTACAGGATATGCTATGCGTATGATTATATATGTTGGAGAAAAGACACTGACAATTGAAGAGAGAACACACAGCAAGTTGTTTGCAGATGCATTAGTACTCAAGATGACACAACCATGGCATGAGAGTGGTTAAATTTAGATGAAAACAATGTAGATGATGATATTATGGCAAGAGATGCACTAAAAGATCTTGAATTGGAAGATACAGAAGAGTCAGAGGATGAAGGTGACGCCAATCATGATGGGATCTTACATACTGCCAAGAACGGAATACAGTGGCGAACTGAGCCATTTGTAAACGCAGCAGGCAGGCAACATCAAGCAAATATTATTCGTGAAAGTCCTGGACCAAAATGAGGGATTCATCAACAATGTGAGAAAGAATCTTTTCTAATGTTTACAAATGAGATAATTGATGAAATAATATGGTACACAAACCTGGAAGGGAGAAGAACTGTTCATGAAATAAACTGAGCACGTGTTGGTGGCAGAAGAAAGGTGTGGAGAGATGTGAAGTGTGATGAAATAGAGGCTTTTGTAGGACTGCATTTGATTTTTGGCGCATACAAGGCCCATTACCACAACATTCACAAACTTATCTCCAAGTGTGATGGCCATTCAATATGCTGAGCAAGCATGAGCAAAGAAAGATTTTGTGGAATAAAACAAATGTTTAGGATGGACAATAAAAGGCGATGAGATAAGGAAGATCCCTTGGCACCAATGGGACGTGTTCTTGATTTATTGCAGGAGAAATTGCAGGCGTATTTTGTTGCTGGCTCACACATCACTATTGACGAGCAATTGAGGGAGTTTCATGGACGCGTAAGATTCTGCCAGTATATTGATTTGAAACCTGGCAATTTGGAATAAAAATATTCTGGGCTTGTGATGAAGCTACAGGATATGCTATGCGTATGATTATATATGTTGGAGAAAAGACACTGACAATTGAAGAGAGAACACACAGCAAGTTGTTTGCAGATGCATTAGTACTCAAGATGACACAACCATGGCATGAGAGTGGTTGTGGATTTGTCATGGACAACTGGTTTACGTCCATACCATTGGCAGAAAAACTTTTTGAGAAAAAGACAACGCTGCTAGGTACCATACACAACAATCATAAGGGACTCCCAGAAGCAGTAAAAGTTATGACAGGAAGGGAGCCCAAGTCTGCTCTTCACTATTATTGGCTGAACATGATGTTGACGTCCTACAAGGACAAGGACAGTGCAAATGTTCTTCTCCTCTCCACTGAGCACTGTCAAGGGTCAATGGTGGATGGTAAGCCAAATCTTGTGGCAATGTACAATGCTACAAAATCTGTTGTTGACAACCTTGATCATATGGTGCGACTCTACAGCAGCAAATGAAAGTGTTGGCGCTGGCCGTATGAAATGGTCTTCAATTTGATGGATGTGGCCACTGTCAATGTGTATCTCCTATTTAACCATTACAATGACAACAAGCAGTCAAATGAATGTTATAATTTTCTCATTTCCATGGGATATTCACTGGTTGAACCACTTGTACAGTGCCGACAAAATGGTAATCTGCCAAATGCTGTTAAAGAAGAAATGAGCAATGCTGGTTTTCCATGTCTCCCACGTCCAGCTGTCATTGCTGATCAAGGTCCAAAATGAGGAAGATGCTCTATGTGCCCACAACACTTAGATCAAAAGGTAAATGATCAATGCTCTGGATGCAACCATTTTGTTTGCAAACAACATGGTGCTTATGTGTGTCAGCAATGTAATGATTTTCAGTGATTTTTACCTTGTATTGCATAATTTCCTTTATTATGCTGTATTATATTTCTGTCGTGATTTGATGCTGTTCTATATAAAATTATGTTGTATATTATGTAGCATGATTGATTTTTGCACGTTTTAACCCAAAGACGGAGTTGGGTTGTTCCAATTGGACTATGTGATGAATACCATGGATGTAAATGAGACCCTAAAGTAATATTCAGACCTTAACATATCACACATATTGATTATAATACAAAGATTTTCTTATTTCTTAATAAAAGAGTGAAAAGATTAAACTTTTTAGTGGGGTCATATAGGACCCCAAATGTAAATTAATAGGTTTTTGTCTTGCCATAAATGAACCAGTAATGACTTAGTGGTAGTTTGTCCTGTCTTTAGGTCACCAGCATCTCTCTCAATGCGCATTGTATTCTGTAGCATGTAAACAATGCTAATTGCCTTCTTAATAATAGAGTTAAAATCATCTTCCAGGTCACATTTAAGTTTGAGGCAGCTCCTGATGGTAGAAGGAAATCCCCAACAAATGTAAGAGAAGAGATTGTGTCTCAAATACTCTGGAGTTAGTTTGCTGAGGTGAAAGAGTCTATCAAATTGCATAATGTAGGTTCTCACATTGTCTCCCTTCTTGAAGGAAAGATCACATAAGAGCATCTTATATTGCTGTTTGATGTGAGGCGCTTTGTATTGGTCCTCAAAGTGACCAATGAGTAACTGATTATTTGTCTTAACTTCCCTATCCAGCCTCATGTACTGATTGTATGCAAGGCCTTGAAGGAACATGGGAAATTGTGTGGCAGAGGAATCTTGAGTGGTTTTATACTGCTTCATTGTAAGCTTGAACAGAAAGAGCCACTCCTTGAATGACTGTGAGATTTCATCTATTTTGCCAGTAAATTTAGGCAATATTGAGTGTCTATTGAAAAGATTTGATTGCTGGTTTCCTGGTGCTTTGGTAGGCAAAAGGGATTTAGTGAAGTGTGGTCTGCAAGTTGTCATAGGCCAGACAGTGTCACTCAGAGGAGAAGGTGCAACAATCATAGTAGTGGGAGTAACTGAGATGTTTGCAGGTGCTGGAGGCACAACTGTTACACTTGGGGTACAAGAACTCATTGTAGCTACTGTAGTTAGCATTGCTACTTGAGAAAGGGTAGACTGAGTGAAGGTAGGTGCTCTACTTGTAAAAGAGGTAATGAATGGTGGCATCACAGGGGGCAGTGTAGGTGCTGACAAAGCATGAGAAAGGTGGGCAGACATTGTCTGTGAAATAATGGTTGAGAACTTTTCAAGTTGAGCAGGCATCTCTCACATTGCCAAGCAGCAGTGGCTTGTTGTCTCATTTCAGCTTGTAAGGCATCAAAACAGGCTTTGCAGGAACAGTGCTGTGAGATCTTTTCAGCAAGGCTTCTCTGAGCTGTTGAACTTCCAGTGGTGGTGACTTGGAAGAAGGAGATTTAGTGGGGGTAGGAGTTGGTAAAACAACAACAGAATTAAGTCCAGTGGTGTGAGGGACAGTGTCCAAGCTGCCCACACTCACACAGGGGAAACCCTGAGTGGGAGTCCCATTATGAGAATTGGAAAAATCCATATCCATAAGAACAAGAATAAATAAACAAGTAAAGTAAAGTAAGAGAAAAAGGTTCCAATAACAATTCCAATAATGTAGGAGAAACATCCAACTGTGTAGAAGAAATAAAAGCACTTAACAGATGGTAGCAGGGCATATGTACACAATCCAAATTCTAGAAAAACAAGACTAACCAATATAGCACTAAGAACTGGTAAGAATAGAGTCAGGGCTTGGTAAAAGCATCAGATCACAGAGCTGGCTAATGCAAAATTACATATAAGGTGAAGTTGCACATTAATGGGTGGTGAAGTAGATCACAGTCAGGGGAAATCCATCCCAGCTGACTCACACCCAGTAGAAAAATGAAACCAAATACAATAAAGAAACACTATAACAGTTCTGTTTCACTTCACAATCACCAAGTGAAAAATGGGTGACCATTTTGGTAGGTGCACAGACTTCACAACTGGAGTACATCTCTGAATGTCAAAATGGAGTAGATAGCTTAACTGACACTCCAGAGTGTCCAAGAATCACGTCAGGGTCACCATGTAGAATCATGGGGTGCTTCTAGCAGCTCAAGCAGTATGAAGGTTGCAGAAGATTACCATTGCTAAGAGCAACCTACTTGCTAACAAAACAAATGAAGATTGGTAGTTCCCCAATTTCATTGTAGAAAAAGTAATTCCAAGACAGAATTTAAAGTAGCAACCAATTCACACAGCATCTCTCCAAAGCCAAGTCTTTAGAATCCATCCTTACAATCCAAGGTGCTAATCATGTGTCTCAAGTTGTAATTTCTAGCTCAATAAAACAAATTTAACTAGGTGTTTATCTTCTCAGCTCATGTAATAAAGATATTAAATAACATGTAGTTACCAAGTATTTGTGTACACCAATGGCATAGTATATTCGCATTGTGTGATAGTTTGTGCATGTTCAATCAATAGATGTTGTAGTTCTTTTATTGCCTATGCCTATACATAGTCTAAAGTGACCACAATATGGGCTCACATCTGTCATGGAGTGAGTTATCGCCCCAGGCACAGCAGAGTTCCTTCCACATTATCTCTGGATCTTACAATTTCATTATTATAAAATTCATACCAGAGTTAAAAAGGTTGGTAAAATATAGAATAATAAAAAAGCAAACATTATCCAGTGAGAACAAAATTTATTTGACATTTGCTTACATTTGAGTTCCCTATTTTTTACAAAAGAAGGTAAATATTTACCATTTTTACAAAAGTTCATTTCCCTTGCAAATTTACAGAGCAATTACATGTAATCTAAAGCTTGAGGGGACAATCATTAAGTTTGAAACTTAAGTTTGAAAATATCACAAATTAATAAAATCACTAAACTAAATAGCACCAAATTAATTTGAGAGTGCCTAAAATCAAAATAAAATAAACAAAAGGCACTGAGTGACTCTATGGTATTATTAGGGAATGAATTGATGGAAATGCTACAATGGATAAGAAACCCCTAATTGTAAACTTAACCTAAGAGCACATCAGAAGTCCTGGCTGCTGGCTGCACCACACTTTTGAAAGGCTGGATCATTCATCTGCTCTGAGATAACTTTAGCAGGCTCTGGGAACCACCTGCAAACTACTTTCATGCTCAAACATTTAGCTTTCAATTAATATAATTAAATAACTTGAATAAAAACAACAGAGTAAATCCAGTAAAATTCATTCATCATAATCACACCTATTACTGCATATTTATACTAAATTTTTGTAAACAATTAAACAATCAGCAAATACCTGTTCTTTAATGTTGTTGACAGTTTTCCCTCTTTTTCTTTGTCTGCTGATTTTGCGCAATGTCCGAATTAATTAGCTCATGTGAGTTCGTCTTTTATTATTTTGTCAAACTGTTTTGCCAATATAACTAATATCATAACTGCACTGCATAAAATTGTACAAAATAATCAAAGGATAATAACCATGTGTTTATTATACTACTAGTCTTATTCATGCCCTTAGTTTGTCTTTATTTGACCACACACAGATTATGCCACATCAACTGAAAAGACATCAGTCTACACATTTGGATATAGAGCCTTTTAAAGGTGACAATGTGATTATAGATGCCCTAATTCAAGTCAGCTTAAAAGGCATCAGTCTACACACTCAAATATAAAGCCTTTAAAATGATACAAATATGATTATCAATGATCTAGTTAAATTTGCCAAAAATACATCAAATTATAATATCCAAAATATCTAAAAAAATTTGTTTACCAATATTTAAATTCAACAATTTCCTAAAAAATATTTTGTATTTTTGTGAAAAATTTTGTAATATTGGAATTCAAAACACACTGATTTTCTAATACCATTAATGTTAAAAAGCCTGGCGTCTTTTCTAAAGGACTAAGAGTTTTGCCAATTTTACAAAGAATTTTCTCCAGGCCCATTTCCAAATTTGAAAATCTTGAGCCATTGTAAAATCACAGGCTGGAATTATAATTACACTAGCTAACTCATTGACACTGCAGAAGGGTGGAAGAGCAACCTCATAAGAACAGCTCTGATTCCATTAAATAGAATTATTAAAACAACCATTGGTAATTCATCCAAGTAACTACTAATTTTTAGGTAAAATTCAAGATGACCAATTTGTATGGCTTCCAGCCAAAGTGCTATGCAAAAAGAGAAGTGCTTAACCATAATGAATTGTGTTACCTTAGATGTCTCTCAATTTATTATCTATCTCAACAATTAATAAACATCTCATTCTCATTGTTATCTCTCAACTCACTAAATAATAGCATGTAGTTACCATGCATTCATGCTAACCAATGGTATAATATCATCACAGTGTATTCAGTTATAGGTGCATGTATGTGTTGAAAATTGAATGAGAGATTTATTATTGCCCTATACATAGTTGTATGCATCTAGAAGCTACATGTTACCCCAGTACTTTGAGGAAAGTACTCCCAAATTGTCGCCTTGCTTACACAGTTATTATCATAGCCAAATAAATAATAAAATGTAAGTACAAAGGTAAAACAGGAGTTGAAGCTAGATAAACTATTAACTGTTCTCAACATTGTTACTCAATTTATACAATTCAAGTTATTACCTGTCTTTGTTTACAACTAAAGATCACCAGACAATCATGTCACATTTTTCCCTCACATTTTAATTTGAGCAATAATATTATGTAGGACCAAATCAAGGGGACATGAAGTAATTTTCATAAACTGAAATCAAAATAAGGAGATATGTCATACTGACGTCAATACAAATCTAAAGATAATAAATAATAATCACGAAATTTCCCCCAAATGACTCTACACCATGGTAGGTCTATTGGGGATTGTACATTAATGCAATGTTAAAAATTTCTTTTAAAGCATTTTGCTGAATATAACAAGTTTGAATTTTTAAAAAAGTATTTTTCAAGACAAAAAAGTGACCACTTTTTACAATTCAAGGATTTTATCTAAATTTACTAGATGGCACTGCAGTGACAATCAAAAATGGAAAGTCTTAAGAGCATGGATAATGCTCTTCAAATGATTTTTAAGTTCTTCCTAACCTAGAAGAACTTCTGAAGAAGGTAAATTGCAGTTGTCATGTTCTTGAATATTCACTGAAGAATATGTTCACAATTCAACTGCAATTATTTTTTAACCTGCTAAGAATACTGATTTGCAAAATCCAAAAAAACTATGATAATGTATTGATTTGTAGTCTAATTATTATTTGTGAAGGCATTTTCAGTGATATTTTTGAAAAATTGTAGAATGCCATTTATTGTGAGAACTAAGAACATTGTAATTGTGGTTATTAGTAGATTTATTTGCAGATAGATAAAAATTAGAGTGAAATATGGAAATTCATGTCATAATTGATTGGATCAGGGTTTTTGAGTACTCAGAATGTAAAGAACTCAAACTCAAATAAGCTTGCAAAACTCAATCAGAAAAACTCAGAATAGAAATCATCAAAACTCAAACTTGAACTTGTTCAAAACTCCACTCAAAAATAGTGTAAAAATTTAATTTCTTTAAATATCAATTTTCTTCCAAATCAAAAAAACTTTTTTTAGCTTAGAATTATTGTAAAATAATTGTTTTTTACCCTAAAAAACTCGGAATTAGAAAAAAACTCAATTGAACTTGGAATTTCATTTAAAAAATTACTCGAACTCAAACTTGAAATGTAAAAACTCGAACTCAGGCTGAGTAACTTGAACTCAACTTGAAAACCCTGGATTGGATTATTAAGCAAAACTACTAGACTTATTAATTAGTGCAAAATAAAATATTTATTTATTTTAAATACAAAAACTTGTATTATTTTAATGGCCTATGAAATCTAGCAGCAAATAGATAACCATTTGCCTTTGAAAACAAAGTTAATACTACCAAAAGTTGCAATATAATTGAAATATTTGTCAGCTTGAAACAATTATGATATTGGAACTGTCTCACTTCCCCCAAACTCATATACCCCAAGTCTAATGTCAAAAAATATTAAATACTGTTAGAGACACAATTTCAATGAAATTGCAATTAATATATTTTAATAAATATATGTATTTCTTTAAACTCTATTTTGATTAGTTTTCTATGTAATTAAGATTGCTGAAATATGGAATTACAAGTAAATAAATGTAAATATGTGCTATAATTATAAGCATTGACTATTTACATATTATACATGTATATTTTACCCCCAACACTGTTTAGATCTAACCTGATGATTAAAGAAATGTGTTTGCATGCCTTGTGCTGTGTAATTTCATAATTCATAGCTAATATATAAATGCTAATTTGTTTTGTGTCATATTTACTTTAGACTAATTTTGGGTAGCTTATCTATTTCTAAAAAGTATTTTACAGATTCATAGTGTAAGACAACACACTATGTTAAAATATTGTTGAAATAAAGATAGGGTATAACTTGTAAATTTTATCTTATTTTTTAAGTTATTTCTTTTAGTGTTTAATTAAGATTAATTTTTCTTTAGAATGACATGTTTTTTATAAAAAATGAAGAGTTTTGATGCAACTTGCTTTATGTTTAGAGGTAGAATATTCTGATTTTTTATTAAGTAATGCATAGAAAAGTGTTATATAATGAACTCTCTAATGGTTGGATATTGCATGAATATTGTAGAATCATGCCAACTCACTGTGAGGGTGTTATTTAGAGAAAGCTATTACTTTTCTTAGAGTAACCACTAGTTAGAGTTGACACTTTTCCGGTTTCTCTCCTTTATAATAAGTGTGTGGTTTATTAAACTAATTTAATATGCAAGAGCCTTTGTAGCTACTTAATTAACTCAACTTATTTAGGTAAAGCAGAGAGTTTGGAAGACAGGATCGACACTCAAGAGTAAACGTGCATTTCCAGGAACACATCCGCCAGCCGCATCTTACCAATGGAACTGCCAATGTGAGATAGAGAACAACAACAGAATGGTAACGTGAATAGCGAACTCAGTGTAACGGGCTTGGCAACTACTTAAGAAATTAGTGCATTGATTGTTTTTGTTATTACAAACTAGTGCAATAAATGAAGTTGTGCAACCTTGCCGCTGAACTAGCTTATTATAAGGCCCTACATGTAATAACCCTACATATAAATATATATCTAATAGCCCTTGATACATGTAAACAATCAATGCCATCAGCAGGAAACGATGAATAGAAGTTGGTCGAAGGTCTACTGTATAAAACATTGAGCAACATGTAATGACTATTAAATAAACTATGTGTAATAGAATATCAAAATACAATCGTAATAACCGTTTAAAGGTAAACACTATCAAGCCATCAATCAGCATGTAATATAATGAATGTAATAAATAACTTGAGTTCATTGGTAAAATAATTGACATGTAAAACCTACAGGCTGTGATAACACAATCAGACAAGCAATGACAATTAGGAAAGCTATACCGGTAAAAAACTCCTATACCTATCCGTAACCTAAGAGTACACCAGGTAACTACAGCTGTCGCCCTCCCCACTGTGGAATAGCTATTAGGAGGCTGCTCCAGCATACCTTTAACCGGATGTGGGAACCACCATACAATTACCCTAGCTCANGGGTTCTTTAGAGATTTTGCTATTGTGCACATACTACGTAATTCATTTAATTTCTCGTTGAATATATCGTAATGTTTTCTGTAGAGTTTCATACCCTTTATTGCTATCATCAACGTCATAATTGCGTCTATTCTACTGGTATGCACCAAATCTGGGTGGATCGTAGTGTTTGGGTAGAAAAATTCGTAAGTTGATCTCAATGATTTAGATATTGACGCCTCATCATAGAACGCACTAATATTCTCTAAGACTTCTTCTTCAGTAATATTCTCCAGTTCATTCTTTCCTAATCTTACCATGGTAATGATTTCGACTCTTCTCATTACGTCGTAGTATTGGTATTGCGAGCTCCAAAGTTCTCCCTACACAATGTTGTTGATCCCTGAGAATAATATTACAGTTTGTGTAGATCTTTTTTCGATTTCTGCACAGACTTTCTTAATCTGTTTGCATATCAGTTCTCCTTCTTTGTAGAGGTCATAAGGTGTTACATGTCCTTCTATAAAAACTCTTTCTTTATTATCATTTTTTACTAAAATGTCTTTCGACTTTTTGTAACGTTCATCATTAACGATTCTTTCGGCTGCTTGTCTACTGTTGACGTACGTGTTTTCTTCATGCCACATGGCTTTGATCGCTTTCTTGTCTTTTAGTCGCCAAGTTGGTAGCAGCATCGGTATAAAGATTGTCGGTGGTGGCGTACATTTTAATATTGTTGTCATCATTTTTTCCTCAATAGCTTCATATGTGCCTTGCATCTCAGCCGTTGTGGCCATGCCAAATGTTGCAGGATAATTGTTTTTAGACTTTTTTATGTTCTCCCAGAAAGTATCCGTTAGACTGTTTTTCATCAGATTCTGTGCAATTTCAGGCTTTATTACTATTTTCGAAGTAATACATTCTATATCCACTGCAATTTGATTTTGTGGTTCTAGTAATTCGTCAATCTCCTGCCTAGTGAACACTTTGGTACACAGCACTTTAATTAATGATTTGGTCTCTCGTTCATACACTTCACCAAAGATTCTTTGTACAATATTGTTCTTCCGTTCTCGTCGCACCGTAATTTCTACTAGTAGTCTTTCATCATCTGTATCAACCCATGATAGCTTGCTAGGTTCTTGTTCACCCCATTTCTCTAGATTGACTTTATCAATTACTCATTGTGTGTTTGGTGTTAATGCTATGTCGGTTGATTGTAGGAGCTTCTCTTCTAGCAACATTTCTTCCTTGCTTTTGCTTACCATCTCAATAATTTCAATAGGACAATTTTTTCCTTCTTTGCGCATGGTTTCTGAACGTTTAATAATTTTGGTGTAGGCACACTGAGGATAGTTTTTCAGATATTTTCTTATCTCCTTTGTTATTACCTCGTGAATTTTCTTTTCTTCCACCATTTTTATCGTTTGTAACGTTTCCGCATGCTCTCTTCTGATCAAATTTCGAGTTGTTAGCCAAGGTTGAAATTTGAGTGCTCTAAGTTTTGTGTTAGAAGTGGCACCCCACATGTACTTCTTTGTTTCATCGGTTAGAATTTCGATCTCACTTGGACAGATACCTGTTTTGTTTGCTAGCTCGATTATACTGGGTCTTCCCAGTGTGTGTTGTTGTACCAACAATCTTGTGAAATGTTTTTCAAACCTCTGCTGTACTTTTTTCGTGGGGGACAGCGGTAATATTTCTACATTTTGTAGTAGCCATTGCTTAATGTTCGTAGGGATCGGTGCCATGGTGATTTCAAATTTTTAAGTCCATGTTTAGTACTGTTACCGCTCCTTTCTCATCATCAGCAGTACCAGCTTATCATTGTATGTTAATGCAATTGCTAGTACCCAAATGGCTGTTCTTGCTTTGATCTCTGGCGCATTGATTTCTTCAAACATTTGAGTTTTAAAGTTTCTTTTGGCCTCCATTTTGTAAGCTCTCCTAATTTCGTATAATATAGCTTCCGTGCTTTTTTGATACTTCTTGGTTGGCGATCTTATATCTATCTTCGGCCACTCTTCATGCGTAGGCTCATCTGATTAATTTCCAACCATATTGTTGCTATCTTTTCTAAATGCTCAGGCGTTTGATTCATACTGCACTTCAAGAATACATTTCCAATTTCTTCCAAATTTTCGGTTGTTCCCAGCAATTCCATAGTGCGTATTTGATAGTACATGTCTATTGCAATTTTAGGTTCTACCATAATTCTCTCTGCCAGTGCTATTTCGTTAATTTGTAAGTCCACTTTTATCAGTTCCGATATTTTCATTGTACCGCTGTCCAACGTAAACAAATTAT
>CABFPE010000748.1:0-18805 GCA_900660155.1 Hofstenia miamia
CATAAATTTCAACTGAATGTATAAAATTTGTTTTAACCTTCGATGCTTTACAAACGTTCGACGGCCTCTTTTATCTGAGCTTCTGGTAGTAAAATCCTATTCTTTTAATTGCAGAGAACACACGACTGACTCTTTCCTTGGAGTAAAATCTTTCCGACGTAAATTTATCAACCACTGTTTTTTAATATTAACATCTCTGGGAAAGCGATGTACTGAGATTGTAGTATTTTTACATGCACTAGCATATCCCGTTCTGCAACCAACTGCTACGCAGTGTTTAGGCATTACTAATTAGATCAATGCACGAGAGTGAAATTTACTAATTACTCATGCAAAGGGAATTAGGCGCAATGTAGAGAAGCGATGCAAAAGCCCCCCACTTGTCATTCGTGACGTAATGTTTATTTGTGGTTTCACGTCCATCTCCTATTTAGAAGTCTATGGTACTAGTTATCTTGATTGTAGCTTGATTTCTTCTTTCACAGATGGTATTGATACTCGAATTAAAAATTTTTTCTAGTTTGACCTTCATTCTATTATTGAGAGTTGTTAATAAACAGGCTGAATATAAGTAATGAAGCAATATATATGATTTTATTAGAGTAATTTTCCAACTTATAGGTATGAATTTTTGGATTTTAGTTAGTGTTTTGATTCCTTGTATCATTTTCTGCATTATTTTCTTGACTTCAATTTCAAATGTTAACTTACTGCCAAAGATTATTCCTAAGTATTAAATTTTTATCTCTTCTTTTATAATATTATTGTTTATTTTTAACACAAATTTTCCAGTCTTGTTATAATTATTTAACACCATAAATCTAGTCTTGTCAACATTTAATTTCATTTTATTTTTTTCAAAGTATAGTATTGTAGTTTGTAGTGCGCTTAATAAATCACAATGGTTGGTTCAATAAAGCAGGGTGTCATCAGCATAGTGGACACATTTTATGTTTTCATTAAAATTGATGTCATTAACATAAAGATTGACTATTAATGGCCCTAGAACAAAGCCTTGCGTTATTTCTTTATTAATTATTAGTTTATTAGAGATTTCATTGTTTACTTTTACGTATTGTTGTTTATTAGTTAAATAGGAGGTTAATAACTTAGTTGCATATTCACTAAAGTTGTATATATGTTCTAATTTTTTAATTAGTATTTCATGATCAATTGAATTAAATGCTTTAGATAGATCTAATGATAAGACGTAAATACTATCTCCTTTATCTATGTGATTTCTCCAATCGTCTAGAAGAAAAATTAATGCATTATTCGTAGACATATTCTTTCTAAATCCAAATTGTAAAGATCGTATTATTTGATATTTTTCGAAATATTCATTAATTTGGTTATGTTAAATTCTTTCGAATATTTTGCTTATAATTGATAGACTGAGATTGGTCTGTAATTAGTAGCTTCATCAATGTCACCTTTTTGTATATAGGTATTATTTCTGCAGTTTTTAATTGCTCTGAATAAACACCTTCATTAATGCATTGATTTAATATGTCGGATAATTGTCTACTTATGATTTTCATTGTTTCTTTTATAAACCATACTGGTGTTTTGCTTGGTCCCTGAGACTTGTTAACTTTTAGATGTCTTGATGTTTCCTTAAATTGATGTAGTGTTACAAAAGTAAAATAAAATTTTTTCTTGTTTCTAAAATTCTTATGAATTGTAATTTCTTTTTGATTGTGAATTTTTCTTTGTTCACAATCATTAAGTTCTTCTAATTTTATAAATGATTCATTTAATATAGTTGTTAATAATTTTCCGGTTTTAATAATTTCACCATTTTCGTTTCTTATGATTGGAACTTCCAAAAATTTTTTGTTTGGAAAGAACTAGAAATGAATTTTCATTTTTGTGAATTATTTTTGTTTTCAAAAGACTGTTCCAAAAAATATTTAAATCTTGCTTACATTTATTAGCTACTTGGCTTCTTATGTTCTTATATTCAATAAAGTTTGCTATGTTCTTATTCTTACAGTATTTTATGTACGCAGCATGTTTCATTTTGTTTAAAAGCTTAGTTTCATTTGTTTTCCACAGTTTCCATTTCGGTAATTTTTTTTCAGATTTTCATTTTGTTTAAAAGCTTAGTTTCATTTGTTTTCCACAGTTTCCATTTCGGTAATTTTTTTTCAGATTTAGTTTGAATACATATACTGATAGGCAACTAAATTCCGTACCTACGACACTCGTGTAGAATTGGTCTTGCTTTAGTACCATCCTAACGAGGACACTAATGAATATCCACATCAGAAGTGTACTCAATAAGGATGTGAAAAACCTCAATTTATCTAATCGAATCTAAGCAAAAGGAATAACTTAGCCATTAATAAATTAATGCATCTCTACTATTGATGCACTTAAATATTTAGGAATAACGATTGAATTAAAGCTTTCACACGTTGAGCACATTAAATATACAAAACATTTGCTACGTAACCAGCAATTGCTTCTTCAAGCAATCACTCTGCTGTTTCACACGTTCACTATGAGTATTTAAATGATGGGAGTGTCATATTTACAGATGGGAAAACAATTAAATAAAATTTAGTTACAACATAAATGAGTACATAATGTTTTCAAATGTATTCTGCTCACAATAAATTTTGTCCTGATTTTTAACTTCCAATTCAAATCAATGTAGCTTCATTATTCTTCGCAGCTGTTAAAAGTGTGCCTTGGATTTAATAACATTTTTAATAAGAGATCTAAAAACTTTAGTGTATCAAAGTATAAACAATGCATTTATGAACATAGGTATAAGGTAATGAAACAATCTCCTTAATAAAGTTAAACAAATAACAAAATTGAAAGAAATTCATATCAAGCAGATCATGGATGAAAATTCACGAATAGCGACTATACGATTAGAAGAAATTAATACATGTAGGGTAAGGTGGGGCAAAGTGGTTACCCTTTTGAGAAAACAGCATCCAATTAGGTATCAGTCCAAATGCTGTTTTCTGGTGTGTTTTTGTGGCAGTGTCTGACAATGTAAATTATTCGTAAGTAAGAAAACAGTTTGGCATACTTTTAAGTTAAATTTTTAGAATTAGGACTTTATATCTCATAAATTGATTATGGTGGCCATCTTGGATACTAATGCGCATTATTTTATCCCAATCTACCCTACTATTTATTGTCAATGTTCATGTTAATGTGTATAATTTTTTACAAATTCTATCAATTTATAAGTTGTTCTTAAAGGGAGGGAAAAACGGATGTCGCAATTTTCCACTTTGACTTTTTAACGGAAAAGGTTGGAAGTAGCTGGTTGCATTGTTTTGTGACCATAAATTCTGTCACATTTCACCAATCTGCCAAAAGCGGATGAAGGGTTAGGTCGTATAACCGAGATTCACAGAAAAACGTGGTATGTGTAAATGTTCCCAACGCATTAAACAATTATCTCTCTACGCATAGACTATTAAATATGATATGGGCGTAACAGTAAATTACTGATAAAACAATGAACAAAATTTTGTATGTGACATCTCTTAAAAAATCAATAAAAATAGGCGTTTGCATTCAAATGACTCTTACTTGAAAATTGTAACGTTTTTCGCAACCAACTATTCATTTCACAAAATTTTTTTAAATATAGATTATCTCATTCTATGGTGTACCATAAATGCTAGTGGCCATGTCTTATCCCTATTATATAAAAATTTAACTATAAATGAGCTAAAAAGCAGTAAGTATTATTTACAGCAAATTTAACAAAAATATAAGCAAACCAATGGCAAGTCACTAAATGTATTTATACCAGCCACCAATAGAAACTGTTTAGTGGTAAAAGTATAAACCAAAACATTTAAGTGTTTTAACCCATGGGTTAATGGGAAGATAAAAGGCCAATTAAATTTTTAAGTTGCTAGGAAAACTTCAAATCAGAAAGGAAGAAATGTCATTTTATATATTCAGGTAATTTACAAGATTTGCCCAGTTATTGCAATAGGAATCTGCTGTTGCAGGGCTACTTAAGTGCGTAGTACTTTCTAAAAAAGTGATGCAAATTTGATCTTATTTTTCTCTTAAATATTCCATAGGATTTTTTTAAGATTGAATGCATTCTAGGTATACCTCAATTATGTGAAGAAACCTTCCCGACAAAACAAGAATCTATTATCATGAGAAAGCGATATTCTCACAATATCTACTGTAAACGAAAATAGAGAAGCACATACTTTTCCGAAGCCTTAAAAACTTTGCGTCAGGATATCACAGCTATGACATATGGATTGTTTCGTAGGTTAATTACAACGACATATAATATAGAATAGTATCAGAAATTCAGTATTCATAGAAATTTAAAACTTCCCATGGTAACTAGTGCGTCAATAACTTTAAACGCAAAATATAAACGCACTTTCTAAGAACTATATGCACTTGGAAGGACTTAAAAGCCGTGTATTAAACAGCGTTGATGTTTAGTAAAGCAAATTTTGTGAGGATATCAAAATGGAAGCAAATTTGAACTTTATCATGAAAATGTTTAAAGTTTAATGGTAACATTGCATCTAGTTGTCAGAACAATAAAAATTTTACATGTTTTATTATAAGTTCTTCAATACAAAATTGAAATTTCATATTCTAAAACATTGCGTTATTATCTTAAAACGCACATCTGTACAGCACATTTAAGTAAATCAACGACTTGCAAAGACTTAAAAGATGCGTTTTAATGCTTCTACTTTTAGAGTTACTAACTCACTCGTCTACATGGGTTCTTTAAAACTCCAATATTTTTAGTTTATCAGCATCAGATAAACCAAATTTATCCATTAGCTAAGAGTTCTGCAATTCATCTGGAGAAGCCTTTCGAATTGCGATTCATTTTTTTTGTTAATTGAAATTTTCCGCAAAATTAATAGTTCATTGAAAACTATTAGAGTTGCCATCGCAATGAACTCTTCGTAAAACCAACTTCCCTAATCCGGATCATGGGCAATGAAAATTTTGGAAGCTAGATGATCTTAATGTTTGAGACAATCTTTAAACATTTCTTCGCAGTGGTTTGCAATGAAATATACGTTTTTACAAACTGTGCATGAAAACAGTAAACTAATAATGATGTCTAACAACGTAATTTTTGTTTACCCAATTACTCACAGTGTGCAGAAATTGATTAACTTAAAAGTGTATTTAATTGAAAAAAGACGTGCACAAACTTCAAAGCAATTTAATATGCTTTATGTAGGTAATATATAAAAGTATAATAAGCAAAATTGAAATTGTCAAACAGTGGCTTCCTTTGAAACGAGGCTTACTGTGAGATACACAGCTGTGTATTAGTAGGCCATGGACGAATTTAAATGCGTTCTATTGTATTAACTATATTCAAAATAGGGGTTCATGACATCATCATACAAAATTAAACAAGACCTTGGAACAACTAAGAAATAATTCATTATATTTTGAAAACAGATATTCTATATAGGCATACGTTAAAAGAGATTAGAACAAGGTTTGCCAATGAGATGGAGGATTAATTTTTTACTTAAGATCAAGGATTTCGTGTTTAAGGCATTGCTAAAATCTGTTCAAAGCGTACACTTATGCTTAATCTAGTTTAAGTGGAATATGGACAATTTATCTTCAAAAGCTGATGCATTTATTTGTTGGGTCAAAAAATCTCCAATAAACACACTTGGTACTTCTCAATTCTCGGCATTCTAGAACGACGTATGGTGAATTATCTTTTCGGGCTGCAGGCCCACAGGTTTTAGTTTGCTGCCACATGATGGCCTAAGATTGCTAAATTCAATTGATGAATTTAAACCTAAACTCAAAACACATTTTCATTATAACATCTATTTAATAAATTGTGTAAATTACGCTTAGATTGTCTTATACAAATTAGCTCTAAACAAGTACATACATGCATACATATACATTTTTAGAGTATGTCGAAACTGTGAAATGATGTTTTATTCTGTTAAAAAGAAGTGACCCATTTGAAACATGATTTTACAACTGTGAGAGAATCAATATACATTGCAGAATTTTGAGCATTGATTTCCACACATTTGGAGAAGAGAAGAGAAATGGTTCTGATTGTGGACAAGCTTGATGTTTTTTATTTGGATTTTTTTGGTATTACTATGGTGTTTGTTGAAAGAATTCTGCAGTTTGGAATTTAAGATCTTGCACTGGGATCTACCTTTATGCATTCAAGAAAAACATCTTTGAAAATTTTCCTGCATGGTGCAGGTCGGTCATTGCAAATTGGTCTCTATATCAGAGACATAAGTGGGCCAGACCGATCCAAGGCCGGTTTAGGGCCGAGATTTCATTTTAAGTTTTAAAACTATGCTTACTTTCTAAATTATTGTAATAATGATTATTGTAATAATAGAAATTTTTCAATTTTTATTATTTGGGGCCGAAGAATATTACTTAAAATAGGGCTAAAATAGGGCTTAGCAATTAAAATGTAAGGGCCCGACCGAATAAGAACTGCAAAAATTTACTCTATATATATTTTACTATCTACCAATTTCTGCTATGTACATGTTAGAGTTGTAAACGGTTCGGGTCGACCCGAAAAGGGATCAGTTTGTGTCACTGTTTTGAGCTAAATATAAAATTTCGAATTTGGGCCATACATATTTTAAAAGAAAGCATAAACCTAAATAATATAAAGAATGTTTAAAATTAACATGCAGTGGTGAGTTGTGACCAACTAAAATGATGTCAATTTATTATTTGGAGTTGTATGGAGTAACAAGCAGATTCTTCCAATAAGCAATTAAAAACTCTTAGAGCAGGTTACATTTTACAATTAAGATTTTTTGCAATAGCAATAACAGTTTGGAGGCCTAACCATAACCATAAGAAATAGATTATCATTGGAAACTGTTGAAAATCAATGGAACATTAAATGAGCATTAATTGTTTACATCTTCTTATTTTAGGACTTGAGCGAGTTGGGTAAGGATATTCACAATGTTATATGGGTTGGGTCATGTCCAATTTTTTGACCCGGCTACAAATCTGTATACTTTAGGCATATTTCTGAAAGAAGTACAGTATGTTCTAATCAAGGAACCTATATTAAAAACATATCTGCTATACACTTTTTAGGTAACACAGTATATTCGCAAACGTGAATTTTGCTTATATTTTAAATTCAAATTTAATTTATTTCAAAAATATCAAAATTATTTGCAGAATAGCAGCTTACAAGTTAAAACGTAATATATTGAAAATTATTTGTCATTTTCGCATGAAACTTTGCATGAATGAAGAAATAAGACATCGGCCTAGGATTCCTAACAGTTTCATTATTTAAGGAACCAGTGGACAAAAATTATAGCCTAACAATTTCCAATTGATAATAAATTAATTTTTTTCATAAAATGTTAAATTTTTTGGTGTTTGCTTCTAAAAGTGCTAGGGGGCCTACAGCACTATGTCTATAACAAATACCAAAAGTAAATTTTGAGATATTACAATTAGAAAATTTTTCTAGGAATAGCCATAATGGGTTAGCATGATAACGCCAAATTTCATATTTATATTTTTTCAGATTCCTTGAAATTTTGAGTAATTGTATTCAAGATAACGAAGAAAAAATGTAGGAGCATTCTTAAGCATCTGTTGTGTGATAAATACAATTTAAAGTAACTAAGTTACTCCAGTTGGCATCAGCTAGATAAAAGCGGTTGTCGTCGAAGAGTGGCTTTGATTTAATTCCACTCAATAAAAATTCAACTTGGTATCTTTCCTGTCTACTATGGTTATTGTAACTTTCCAAATAATATATTGAGACTTTGGTAAATTAAGTATGTAAAACTTTGTGTCACAACATCTGCCAAGAATAAAAATGACTTAAATATGGTGTCAACACATTCCTATGAATCAGTAGTCTTTGCAGGAACTTTTGTGATGTGTTTAAACTGCTGGAAACTAACACATCTAGATTGAAAATCCCTTTCGCTTAGTGCAATCTTACTAACATGATCTACTTTCTAAAAATCGCTTGATGTGCAAAAACCCTTTGGTACTACAAAATTATCTCATAAGTTTAAGCAAAATGTTTGTTTTCTCCACTATATGTAATGAATTTGAACAATGTGGAAACTATATCTTTAGATTTAGTTTTCTTCATTTCTGAATGTAGGGAGTGTTGAAGAAAATAACATTTTTAATTACGGTGGTACTCAACAATAGTGGAATTGTCAATCGCTCAAATTGTTGGACATGGGTAACAATGAATGAAGAGATAATACTAAGACTATTGTGTAGAATGTGTATATTGACAATAGTATTGAAAGTATGAGGTTTCGAATTCGAAAGCATTGTACATTTTTCAGCAAGATGAAGCTTCGGCACACTACGAAAGACATATTAGGAATTATTTTGCATTCGTTGGATTTCAATAAGTGGCTGTTCATTCATTTGATATTTCTACGTCTTTGGTGGGAGGGAGATTTTGAACAAAAATGTTTGGAAATCAATTGTGTGGCTTCCGAAAACAATCTCGGAACGGAAACTATCTTTCCATCGACTGTTACAAAAGCAGTGCACAATTGAATAATATATTTGGAGAAGTCAGAATTTTTTGAGAATTACAACTTTAATTCCAGGTAAACAGTTATTTTGCAAAAACAAATATGTAGTTTTATAGCATAATCTCCTTGCATGCATATGAGGTTATGTATTCTATACTACTGTTATGGCTTAGCTTACACATCAACGTTTTCTTGTTGCAGACTCCGGATTTACTGCAGTGATACATTTGATATTTTTCTGTAGTACAGAATTGGTACTGCCATAAGTGTTAGAATTAATTTGAAATGTTATTTAGAAAGGCAAGTGGTAGTGGTAGTAGACATTTGCTTTAGAAAATGAAGGCAGATTTCTTCCACAAGCATTGGCAGTAGTTCAACATTTGCCCCATTGTGGATGTTCTTGATCAATCAGAATGAGATGTATCAAAAAGAGACGTCCGCACTTTTCTGAATGATTCTATGCACAGTAATGAATTTTAGCATGGCTCAGTGCATTGCTGATAGAACTGTCCTTACCTAAATGAACTTCACTTCTGCACTGAGTTATAATGTAAATACACACGTAAATTTATCTTTATACTTATTCGCTGCATTGCAATAAAAAATAAAGATAACATGGGTCTCAAACTATTAGTAGTCAACAATTATTTACAAAACGTATATACATGTAAGTGTAAAGTTTAAAATGGAAATTCTCAAGACTTTTTGATGGCCCCAAGTATAAAAAGTTTTCTTCAATGAATGGTGAATTTTTAGCTCTTAGCCCTGGTTTAACATTAGAAAATGGACTGACGAATGAATCAATTTATAACGGTTGGGCACCTATTTATAGGAATTTTACTAAATGAATTGATGTTCTCAGATTATCTCAAAGAGCAACTTCCTCTCTACTGTCAATTAGTCCTTAAAATATAAAATACTAATCGCAGAAAATCAGGATACATTGTTATAGAGCGAAGAGCAAGTCATCGAGTCTCTAAACAAGGGAAATATGTAAAAACTACTAAGTATCAGATAACGGGCTGATTTTAGTCCAGGAGAAATTTTAAAAATATATCTATCTGCCCATGGGAAAAATTATTTTATTTTAAGAAAATATTAAGCATACTTGGTTAGAAAATGGCTAGAATTGCGAATATTTATACAAATCCAATTGCAAAAAACAAGCGTAATAACATTTTTACTTATATAAATACAGGATGATATAAATATTTTTAACGCATTTTCAAGAAAATAATGGGGACCCCCATTGATCCTTAATTTCCTGTAATCCTAGCTGACAATGGAACATTATGCGTTTTAATTACACCAAAAAACTCCGGATAATTAAGAAATTGGATAGAACCGAATGTGGTAATGTGATATATTTTCTGTATACTACAGTTTAAATTAGGTTACAACGAATTTGATTTGCTGAAAGTCGTATCATGGTTATAGAAACTATACACAATGTAGGATATATTTTCATATATATGTACAGAATCAGTATTCATGGGTAAATATTGGTCTAAATGGCTAGACTTTCTAGCACTGTAGAAAACAATAAATTTTTTGAGTAAAATTCAATATTTTGATCTAGTATTACTAAACATATTTTCAGTTTTATTAGTCACAGTTTTCACACAACATTGCTGCATTATACATATTTAACCAGAAAGATGTATTTCAGTAGTTTATGAAACATACTATTCATTTGCATACAGTAGCTATCTCACAAGCCATCGGATACAATCTGGTGTACCACAATCAATTTTGAAAATATTTAAAATAAAAATGAGCTCTTGATGATTTATTTATTTGTACTACGCAGACTAGCATAATGGTGACGAGAATTTGCGTGTTCAAATGAATGAAAATATTAACCTTAAAAAAGTGTAATTCTCTTAAGAAAAACTAATAAATTATAATAAGTGTCAATTCACAAAACTAAAATTGCAGTGAGCAAAAATTCAATTAAATTTAATTGTTATTTTGATTAAATTTTACAATAGCATAGAAATTCAATTATCTAAACTGTACGGCTCTCTATTTCATAGAAAACAGAAAATATTTAGACTTTTATGAATAGAAACTACCAAACAAATTGTATGTATGGTTTGACTTGGATATTGTGAGTTGGCACAATTTTTCAATTAATGATTTCTTCTATTGAAAAATAAGCAAAACATGGTGCAGTTCATTGATGAAGATATGGATTTCACATCATTTGGAGACTTTGATATGTACACGTACATATATGTACATACATATACATATATTGGGTTTGAAGGTCAAGACAATTTTTAATAGTTAGTACGATTAATAAGTTTACGCTTTTCAAGGTTTCTCCAGATCTCCTGTTCTCAATATATAATTTTAAGTAATTTCTTGTTCAAAGATTTTGATAAAAAGCCAATTTTGGTAATATTTCTTAATACTAATTTGTAAGTATTGATTATTTTAATCATATTTTTGTGATAGCAACGCCGACACATATGAACTTATTATTTGTTAACTATTGCTGATTACTGTGATTTTCAGTAGCTGTTAATGTAGACATTAATGTTATTAATACGACTGTAATAGCAATTACCCTTAAAGTTTAATGATATAACGCAAAACTTAAAAAATGAATTGTTAATTATATTTTTTCTTTCTTTTTTTACTTTTAAATGATCTTGAGTAGTAATATACATGTACAATTGATATATTTCCAAATTAATATGGATTTAATGCTTTTGTTTACTATTTAGAAGTATAATAGCATGTAGCTAGCAAAAATTAGTTCTTAAGCAATTCTGGCAAATTTCCACTTTTTTGCAAATTTACGGTTTTTGTACTTTGCAACTCTCGCTTTTATCCCTTTAATGTTGAAAACCTGCATTCATTTTTTGTAAAGATGATGAGCGAACGTTTGAATTAGAAAGCAAATACTTTTCTGAAGCCGTGTTTAATGTACATGTAATTATAGAGGCCTTGATTCATTGCAGATTCATGGAATTCTTATGGTCGATACATGCGATAATATGATAACTAGCAGTTCGAAAAAAGACAATATTGTATTTTAAGAACGACATGTTAATGTAAAAATTGCATAAAGATGAGCAGCAACTTTGCTACCACGGTATTTTCCGATAAAACTAAGAACTGCACATATTATACAATATAATTTTTAATACGCTATGCTATAATATATTAATTTGCTTGTTTTATTAGTAAGAATAAAATTGAGAACAACTCAATAGATTTTATTAGCGATGGTCTTATTTTGTCTTCCATAAATTGCTTTAATCATATCCAACCCGAATCCCGCTAATCCTTAAAAAGGAATGCATTAACCAAAGATGCTTTCAACTATCTCCATATGTAAAGATACTTTCAATGGCATTACAGTTAATACCAACTTCTGCTGAATCCAATTCAGCAGTATTTGCCTAAGTACTCCAGTAAATCCCAAAAATTAGCAAACATTTTGGATCCACCAAATATCTGTGACATTTATGGATCGCATTTTTAGATCCAACTCGATTCCAAATCAATGCACAAGTCTGCACTAGCGCCATTTTGTAAATTATTCACTAAATGAAAAATAATTGCTTGATAGGAAAGTACTTCTTCGGTGCCGATCACAATAATTTCAAAATGGATTACCTACGGATTTTGCAACGAAACAATGAATTGTATTGAAATAATAAGTTGAAAGGAAAATTGTATTTTAGTATCAACATTTTTATCAAACTTTTGTGATAATGTGACACAAGATTTTCAAATATGACTAAGAAAAGCTAGTGTTGATACCACGGAATAGACTAAAAAGTCATTCTGATTTTATTAGGAATTATTTTCAATAATAAAAAAATGTATTGTTTCTAATAAAGGTATAGAGCACATATTCTCTTTACGGAAAGGTGACTTTAGCAATAGCGAGCGAATTTATTTTAATTAATGGTAAAAGGAGGTCGGCACGTAATAGGGCGACTAAATTACTCTATTTAAATTTCGGATTATTATCAATTCTAACCTCATGATTATCTTTTTAGTTTGTAAAGTCTTTGGCCCTTTTTTTATTATAAATATAAATGAGTATTCTGCAAAGTTGGTACGTTCGAAGAGAATATACCTATGAGCCTCTCTTGATATTTTTTTCTAAAAACAGGTCGCCCGTCCTCTCCTCAATCGCCGCCTTTGTCAATGCTAACTTTGACTAAAAATTCAGCACACTATAAATCTCTTAAACCATTGTTGCATGTACTATTTTTAAAAGATTTTTAAATATTCGTTTTTTCTTTGTACTAGAGCTAAGGTTGATGTTCTATAAGCTACTCTTATATTTGAAATAAAAAAATCTACTTTGTGGTAAATCAATATCGGAGTTTAATAATTTAACAATCTTTCTTGAATTTTTTTTAATTACACAATTTTTTTGCAGCTGTTAGAGGTGATTAATTTTTAATGAATATATATTTAGTCAATAAATTCCAATGAAAATTCCATGCTAAAGTCCTTCCTCCTAAGTTGTTACGTCATCAGCAATTCGGTATAATTCCTACACTAGTTTGCCAAGTGGTTTTACCCATAACTCATTAATGGATTTAAGAAAAAATTTTTGAATTTTTTTATGAAATTTTATATTCTAGGGTAAAATGACCTCCAAATTCCGAAAATCATATTTTTTATGTGTTTTTATATTTTATTTAGATATAGCATGGGTCATATATGACCCAAAATCAATCTTTTGTCATAATTACTTCAAGTGAAAGGTAATAGAACTCCTAAAATATGTCCAATTTTTGTTAAATAAAAACAAAAACCATTTTATTTTTATTTATAAAACAGATAAATCCTTTATTAACTGCTAATTTGGAACACAAAATAAACATTTTCTTTGGAAAAACAAGTGAAAAAACAAACGACAAACAAAAATGATCCTTTTCAAATTCATTCCATGCATATCTATACATGGTATTCAGCAAAACAATTGAGCAAAAAAACTTGATAATCTTGTACAGTAATTGTTCGTCTTCTATGCCGCGTGCACACAATGCATCTCCTTCGTTCGTCTTTTTTTGTCATTTGGTGGCAAGGGCTAGGGCGTTGCGATACGAATGATTGCAGTTTTGTTAGATGCTGTAATGAAGGATACCTTTGCGTTGATGAGTAATCTCCTACCAATGCTTTTGCGACTGCTCTTCTAAAATCAATTGGTTCTTTGATCCTATTGCATTGTGGAAATCTTGTCCTCATTACTGTTTGATAGATAAATTCAGCATTATTTACTGCAATATCAAAACGACAAAAAATATCCGTAAATAAAATTTAACTTTGCTTTTTCTATCAATTTCATATGCCACTTTCTTTTGGCCCCTCAAATCAACGCCATTCATGTTGGAATTATAAACCTTTACTATTTCAGGTTGTGGTATCTTCAATCTCTGAAAACCTGTCATAGTTCTTATGCTTCTCATGACTTCTGTTGTTAGCATTGGAGAAATATAATTTGATAAACGGATAACTGATTTATTATCTTTCCTCTGTACACAGCTTACTCCATCAGCGTGTACCATATCTACATCTCCCCTTTTCATTTCCTTATCGTCTCTTTGGCATATGCTTTCTGTTTTGACGAGCTGTATCACAACAATTTATTCCTCGTGATTTTAGTGTGTATTGCAAGAAAAGACTGTTGAAAAAATTGTCAACAAAAATTTCAATTCCCTTGTTTTCTAAGCTTTTTGTTAGCTGCAAGACTACACTTTCGCCTAGTCCATATTCTGGATGATCCTTCTTGCCAGTGTAAATATCTGCTTCGAAAAGATAGCCACTTTTTGCATCACATCTACTCCAAAGTTTGAAGCCCCATTTTATAGGCTTACATTTAACGTATTGCCTCATTACATTACATCCCTTGAATTTGATCATATGCTCATCAATTGATTGCTTTTGAGTTGACTGTAATGTTTGTTGAAATGAATTATTCAAATGATCAAACAAAGGTCGAATTTTATATGCTCTATCATATTGAGGATGATTTTTATCAAGCACTCTTGTGTTATCAGAAAAATGGTGCGCTGATCAAATTTCTTCATATCTTCTACCTGCCATAACGTTTGAAATCAATTAAACATTCAAATCAGTTTCTTTGGTCCAGTAGTCTCTAAGCCGAGGCACAGAATGATAAGCTATTATAAAACTAAGCCCCAGAAAAGCACAAATTTCGTCATAATTAGTGTGAAAAGGGCTACTTTTTTAGGGCATGTAAAGCTTTGCTTGGGGTATGATTATATTATTTATAAGTAAATCCAATTCAACGACAGTTTTGAATATTTTTAAGGGGGATAGAGGATACCTTATCTGGTCAAAAATAGTTGCTATCTGTAAGTTAGAGTTTATGTTGGGATAGGTGGGCAGTTTCTTTTCCACTGAAAATTGGGATGTGGTATCCTATCTTGTGTAGCATTATTAGTAGCTACTTGCATATTATTTTCATCTGCGGGGTCTATAAAAACTTCCTCACCTACAAGGTCTTCTTCAAGAAATTCTTGAATATCTTCATCTAACAGGCGATCACTCTGATCGGCCAAGAATATTTCTCTGATTTCATCATTCCCTATGTGATATATTCTTTTATCTACTTTTTTAAATGACATAATGCTGAAAAAGGTTGAAAAAGTTCAAAAGTCTATTTTCTGAGCATAGGGCATTTGTAAAAAGTATATTTTCACTATTCAATAAAAGAAGCCACAATAAACACCACAAAAGAATTTTGGATCACATATGACCCATCACCATTTGCACCTCAATAATTATAATATATTGAAAAAAATACAGTTATGCAGAGACATATTGCAATAATGAACATAAAACTACAAACATAATAGATATACCTTTAAATATTATAAGTATAAGCTATTCTTACCTTGGTCAGACGACTCTATACAATGCAGAAGAAAACATGAAAAACGGACTATTACACATAAAAACAAAAGAATATCAATATGCGAACTGTTCTAACATCTTACTCATAAAGAAACAGTCCTTCGTATAAAATAAATCAATTTTTCTGTGACGGGTCACATATGACCCTAATTTCATTAAAGAGATAATTGAAAATCAAATTCAGTGATTAATTGATTATCTGTGTTCTTTACAATTTAATTCTATCAATGTATATTTTTTGTTGTTATTTTGGGGCTACATGTGTAAAAATGGGTGATAAAAAATGATAGTTATAAACCGAAGTTCATTAGGTAAGTGAGCCACTGTATGCAAAAAAATATATTTAAAATTTATGTTGATTTATGTTTGGCATTGCCTTTACCCCAATTATATTATTCAGCAAAATTGTTGGGTTATCAAATACAAATGACCTTAGAATTCTAACTGTATAAATTTTCTTGTTTTTGAATAATTATTGGGTATTCCGAATAGCTAAGGAATAAAGAAAACGTGTTCAAATAATTTTCACTTAAGCAAAATACTGTACAATTTCATAAGCATTTCACTCACTGCTAGTTTCGCTTAAGTAGTGCATTAAATTGCCTTTTATCATATATTACGGCCAGCAGGGGTAGACGATTTTTAATTGAAACGCTACAAATAGAATTATCTACTTTAATAAATTAATCGATTTTTGATTTCACTCAGTAGATTATTGTCAACGTTTGGCAATATTTGGAATGAAAATCATTTTCAAAAGATATCTAATGTAATTTCCTTAGGTTTGACATCATAATATAAGGTGTCAGACAAAAAATAACCATGATACGAAGTAAGGTTAATTTAAGACTTAAATATATAAAAAAGGTGAATTCGGTGGCGGAGTAATATATTTTTTGTGATCGAAATTTGAAGCACACTCAACAGCCAATACTATATAAATATACTGGACAGGACAATAATGCTTCTCTAACAGGGACTTGATTAGATTATACGTTTAAGCAAAATTATCAGCTGTAAATTCTCGTGAAAACGTTTTTAGTGAATCTTAAGTAATTGGCAAATAATTTTTTAAAGTATTCAATGGAATAATCGATTTCCCATTATTGCAAGAATTGCAATATCAATTCAATGTTGCCTATCCCTGCAAACATAGGTAAAACCAATAGTTAATGCATATGTAAAAATGATTGTTATAGCCAAATATTTAATGAGGAATAGAAGCATTTGTTCTTATTCCCCCTCCCACAGGGTGCACCTCTGTATCAGGGGCACATTGGAATTTTTCCACTTCTCCGAAACTGAGCCTCAGATATTTTGGTAATTCGAATCTAGACAAACCCACGTTCTCCAAATTACACTATCAGTTTCTAAATCGCGTCGAGTGGATATTTTAGTAGCTAGAAGAATATGTTTCCTTTAGCCTTACGATTTTATTCTCACGTATCGTAAATTATATCTGCCATATTCAATATCAAAGTGAAATTGCCAAAAATTTTTAGTTTCAATGATGATGATATCAAATAGTAGTATGGCATCCTTTTTCGATACTGTTTCCCAGAATTTTCTTTTCCGTTTCTTGTGTGTCTAAGTACAATTCTTCAAGTTTCAATGTCTTTATGTTTTAAAAAATAAAGAAATAAGTCCCTACACCAGTTAAACTAGTTTTATATAATATATATTCTTACAATGACCAAAAAATATATGGAGATGAGGACTTTTGAGGAAATTATTCATTTCATGTATTCTAAGGATCTAACTCATGTCTTTAAGGAGAAAAAATTAGGCTTACCAAACATGTCTTAAATAATTTCATGTGTCCAGTATGGGGCACAAAGTGGCAAATAACCAAAACAACAAATTTGCTTTAAAATCTAATTGACTAATTTAATGTTACTTGGGCCTCATGCATTGATTATAGACTCAGATGCCAATTTGTGAGTATTTTCTTCAATTTTCGTCATATAATTTATAGATCGATAAATGCTAAGTATCCCGTTGTGACCCGGGTTCTCCTACATACGTATTGGAAGTTATAAGTAATGCAGAAACTTTTCAACTCTGTGTAATGACCATGAATAAATTAGTATTATTGTTATTCGATTATTACGGGGTTGGAATAATAAATTCCAAGCTGGCTTACTCCTTGTAATGAAATCAGGTTTGGAAGTATAGATCTAAAAAATGTAAACATACAAATTCATTAAAAGATGCTTACATAATATCTTCTATCAAAGCAAAATCTTGTGAAGGAGTTAAAAGAAGTTTTTGAATTAATGCAAATTTTCTCTAAACAATGAATACCCCATAATGATGCTTGAATTTTATAAACATTCTGATAAATTTAATAAATAAACTTTTCCTGCAAAATTTGTGCATATGTTTGATTGGTTCGACTTAAGCAGAATGCAAAATTTTATTATCCTTTTGTACATTATTGACTTTTTACTCTTGTAGCATTCACAAGGTAGGCCAAAAGGCACTGACACATTTGAATTTTAAATAATTTTTAATTTTAACAGTCAAGCAGTGTAAATTGATTTTCTACCACAAATCTAGCTTTAACAAGCTTAAGAAACTTGTATTGTTAAATGAAAAAAATAATATCCTTAATATGCCTCCATTCGGTGAATTTTCATCAAGCTCTCGTAATCAGACAGTATACTGCAGTTTAGAGTGAAAGACCTGTGGTTTCAATTCTTGGATGAGTCCCAATTTTTACGGATAAAAATGTATTAATTTCGTAGTCCTTCTTAAAACTGTTCGAGAAATTACAAGTTCCAACTATTATGATTTTTGGGTGGAAGTTGTTGGATAATTTTCAACATTTTCATGTATCATTTTTTTATTTTCGTCTGTAAAAAACTGCTTTGTGTTTTCCAAATCTTGGCAGAACACTCACAGCTCCTTGATCATTTAATTATACCCCTAATAAAATCTCTACTACAAAGACTTCTCATAATTGAAATTTCTTTGATAGGCTTTTTGGGTTTGAATTATTGATTTTAATAGTAAAATTTTATAATTTTTCTTAAAAAAATAAAAAATATTAAGTAATAAAAAAGATATTGAAAAATGAAAAGGATCAGGTACATTTTGTCCACCATGTATAAGTTCTCTAGGATGCTAACTTTTTGGTTACGAATACACATGAATTTAAATTTTAGAAACTGCGTAAACTTCATGTAAAGAGAAAACTAAGAAGTAGATTGAAAATCTCATCAATATGTAAAATGAAATTATTTTTTCATTATAGGAAAAGATTAGTTAACAGTAAAGCTATTTAACAAAAAAACTTTGACAAAACGTTTACTAGGATGCTAACTTTAAGTATTTGTTAATTAATATCTTTAACG
>CABFPE010000748.1:35142-49284 GCA_900660155.1 Hofstenia miamia
AATATCGTCAGGGTTCATTTTGTTTAAAATTCAATATCGTCAGGGTTCATTTTGAAGTTAAAATTGTTGAGCTTCAAAATCCTCGTATTTTAAGACTCACGTCTACTTGAGACAATCTGTCCCAAAAACAAAATCGTTAATTACTGATCGTTCAAATGAATAATGTGCGTTCAGACGAGAATCTTTTGAACTACGTCAAAAAGATGCAAGCTTTTTGTGCGTCAATTTGAACGATGTGCGTTCAGACGAGCATCTTTTTGATGTATGCTAATTTGAACGATGTGCGTTCAGACGAGCATCTTTTTGACGTATATCAAATGATATACATCAAAAGGTTCTCGTCTGAACGCACCTTTAGTAATCATATGAATCGCATTTAAGGAAATATTCCTTTTCTATACAAGAAATATGTATTAAAATTGAAATAACATTGCCAAAAACATTGCATGTCTTGAAATAACATTGCTTGAAAATATCATTCTCCATTATTCGGTAGTTCACCTAAATCTATATTTCGAAAGAACTTTCAAATTCCTTATATCTCAAATTGCTTACATTTCAAAAACTAATAAAGATATCCAAAATCTAAAAAAACCACACGATCTATGAGAGCTCTTCTTTCATTTGCATTCTCGGAGTTTACGATCCGCTAAGGGGTGCCGTATCGCGAAAATTACGGTCGCAAGCGCTTTCAGCACCGTAATGGGTTTGCAAGATCTATTTACATGCAAAGAAACCAGGCTTATACATTGTACAGTATTTTGATCGCCATCCTACCCATTTTATGAAATAAATTTGATATTTGTAATGTTATCCCACGTATCCCCACCTCACAATTCAAATGCATGCATAACTATACTATATAATTTTGCCTACTAGTTTTTTGACCAATTTAAGGAATTAAGGAATTTCATATATTATTGTGGCATCGGCACGCTTCGTGCAATCGTAATAATGCATGTTCCAACAATTACCGCTAGAGGCTCTTGCAACAGTAATTCCTCTCCTCTCACGTATCCGAGTTCAAGCTACTACGTCATTTCGCAGTATTAACTTGTTCTGCCTAACGGCAGGTTGCTGTTGTTTTCTGTACTAACTTTTGTTATAAATAGGGGCCTTGTGTGTGCAAACGTTAATAAAAGTTTCTTCCCAGGAAACAACCATTATTGGTCCAACGATGGCTCACTGCTGGCACCCCTGGGTAACAATGGCTACTCATTTGCCATTCATTTGCCAACCAAAACCAATAAAAACAAACAGTTTTAAAAATCTTAAAATTCCACAATTTTAAAGAGGAATTATTATATTGTATATAACATAAGCATTACATTAAAGTTTGATTTCAATTTTCCAAAAGTATTATTTTTCAGTTTCTCATAGCCATTAATGGCCCGACCATGGCCCACTAATGGCATTGCGCGATCAATCTGCCATTTAGCGAACAAATATGAATTTAATAATTTACAATTATGACTGATCAAATTTAATTTTCATAAAAAATGAATTTACATAACCTGTCGTATTTGATATCACAATTTAGTATGCCAGCTCTTGTTTTTATGAGCACTTTATAATGAATTCAATTGTTTGTAGTATAATATGCTATGCACAGTTTCAACTGCATCATTAACCAGGCGCGTATCGAGGTATTTTTTAAAGGGGGAGGCCCAATTCTTATCAGAGACATATAGGTCTAGTTAGTTTTTTCTTTCTCTAAGCATAATGCTGCACTCGCCCATGCATAAATGATAAATAAACCAAAAAGACAGACGGGGTTATTAAGAATACAAGAAATACTACTTTTTTGCACTTTATGTCAAACAAAAAGACTGTTCATCAATATTTCGATCAGATCATATGAGAATGACTTGAAATTGGCCTACCCAAAGAGGGGCAGACGCAAGGCCCCCTAAATACGCCCATGTCCTTAACTTAATCAAACTATACCAATTTGCGAATTACAATATTTGTGACCACTGATGCCATAAGTGGCCCATTGGTTGACCATTAGCGGCATCAGTAGCAAACTTGGTAATCAATGATCAATGAGCAGATGCTTGCAAATAAAAGTCACTTCATTATTTTCATACCTGGTTCCCTTTAATATAATATAAGGAAATGCGAAAATATATTTTGAAATTTTTAATTTGTAGAAAATTATGATATACATGCTAAACGTATTTTAAAAATAATTTATTCATAAATATTTGGACACTTTGAAATTAACAGTATAAAAAAGCTACACTTGAGCAGAGGAGATTTTTCACGACTTAAGATATTTCAAATTGTACTAAATTTTAAAATTAAAATTTTTTGTTAAATTTGACAGATTTTTCTGCTTATTGTTATCATTTATAATGAAAACATTCTTTCAATTTTCTAAAAAATGTTAGTATAAATATGCTTGACAGGATCTCAAAAGTATCCTTCTGTCCTTTGTTGGTCTAGTGTTTGTTTAAACTGCTTAACAATATAAAATTTTTGTTCTACATATAAAAGTTAATGCTATAGTATCAAAAGTTACTTTTTGCGATCAATGGCCTATTAAGGGGCCTTTATTATCTTACCAGTGGCCCATTATTGGCACAGTAATGGATGACGGTTGGCAAACATTTTTGGGCCAGCGGTCATTTACCACCAATGGCCAATAATGGACCAATAATGGAATGTTTCCTGGGTTAGTTCTACCATTGCTAATATTTTATAAATTGATGGCCATGAGCAGCTAGACTTTCAACGGAGGTTATTCTCGTCTGTCTTGTGACTGCCGCATAAACCCGTTCATTTCTGGGGTCTTGTTGGTCCAGGAAGACTGGCCTCATTAATGTATACTACTTTAAATTGCTTATGTGTTAATGGTGCTCTTGGATGTCTTACCTCAGCGAGAGTAGATACTACGCTATCACTATGTTTTTGTTTTTCTATATTGCTAACTATGATGATGCTAGATGGTGACCCTCTGTTAAAAGAACTCAACTTTCTTGTACTGGAAACTTTGACACCTGTTCGAAATCGTAAGTTATTCTTTCTTTGCCAAGCTCAGCTATCAATGCTAGTGAAAACTCTTACTATACTTTACCTCAATTATGAATGGTTTACACATGGTCACAGTTCACAATCTACCTGTACCTGTATTGCCACAGCAAAACCTCTCTCAAATCTGACTTACTATATGAAAAGAATGATTACCTATTCGCGATCATCCCTAAAAGCTCTTACTAAAATTGAACTTATTGAACTGCTTATGAATCAAGCAGAAAAACTAAACGAAATGGAATCTAGAATGTCGGTCCTAGAGAACCAATTGTTGCAATCTTCATATGCCAAAAACGACGCCAACTTGGTGACCCAGGAACAATTCTCAATGTTTGAAACATCCATGAGAGAAAACCTAAATGTATTTAGAACCAATATACTAGAAACTAATACAAATCTATTGAAACCAAACACAAACCTGAGTCAACCATCTCACATAGCAGAACCCAATGCCTATCCTGATCCGTCTCAAGGCATGGTACCACCAAGCCCGCCAATGTCGTGGCCAATAGCATCACCAATAGCAGTGAGCCCTCATGGTATATTCAATACCAAATCTAAACAGAAAGTATCAATGTTACCTGATGAACCATTGAAAACCGATTTAAAATTGTACAAAATGCCACAATATTTTACAGGAAAATTTGACATAAAAGGCTAAACATTCAGTGAATGGATAATCTTGTTTGAAATCTACCTAGTGCAACAGCATGGAACCAAACAAAATGGCACCACACAATTGTATCTCTTCCTGAAGGATCACGCCTTACAGGTGTACCTCAACCTCAATGCCAACATAAAAACAGACTATGACAAACTTGTGAATGCCATGAGCGATCAATTCAACAATGAATGCACTCACAAACAATATTGAATGCAACTAGATGCCTGTAAAATGGAAAAAGACGAAGATATTATCAATTATATCTACAAAGTTGATCGCCTACTTTGACAATCACAAGAAGAGGAGTGCTACTACTCCCAAGATCTATACTCATACGTACATGCAGGACTGCCCCTGTCAATGAAAGCCAAATTCAATAGCAAATGCGATATTGACGATGAAATCAACACTCTTATTAAAAAAGCCTATAAAATCCAGCTCACAATTGAAAACAACAAGAGAATTAACACACATGTGGAAGTCAACCACAAATGTTCCAAACTCACTGAACCTTTGCTAAAAAAGACAACCTGCAGAAAGCAACTGCTGACAAACCTGCACATTTCCCATTTGTCAAATGCAAAAAATGTGGCAAAACTGGTCACCTGAAACCAGATTGCAAGAAAATAGCCTACCTCATAAATGAAGATAGATACTATACATCAGAGGATCTCGAAAAACATGAACACTCTGAATCCAATGATGAAGATTTAAACAAATAGGGGCGCCGGCCCTAGACCAAGCAAATGAGCTGCTAATCATCACTGATTTACTTAATAGAAACTTGATCCCAATCACAATCAACAATTACAACATCAAAGCCACAGTCAACAATGGTGCCTCAATTTCAATCATGGCTGATACTTGCACTCAAAAGATTGGTTGGAACAGGGAAGACATTACAACATATGAAACTAGACTTATCAGCTCATCAAGTGACTACGTCAACATGAAAGGCACGATAAAAAACGCCCACATCACGATACACAATGTTAAATTCCAACAAGACATCCACATCATAGATACAATGAACCAACCACTACCATACAAAATGATAATTGGTCGCGATTTCCTCACTGAGATCAATTGTCTCAATGACTACTTGACCAGAACACATACAATCAAAGAGTATAAAAATGCCTCTGTTTCACTCGCCACCAAGGGCACTAACACTTTGGAATTCTCGTTAAATAAAATTTAAGACTGGAGCCCTTTTATTGGTGAATAGCAAAAATAATATCTCAAAAACCTTTCCAAGGAGAAGCAGTAATAACACACACAAATAGGATTAAGAATTCACAAGTTACTGTATTAAACATGGCATCAATCAATGACAACCAAGGATTTACAGCCATTCTCAATCACTCAACCAGAATCATCCACCTAAATAGCAACACAGTCACCATTGTAGGCATGCCACTACAGAAATACGTCGTCAAACACGAACCAATCCTACTATTGTCAACAGATATAGCAAAACCCACAATGTCGTCAATAGCACTCCTAACAGTGGAAACACACCCTCACCTCCAACCTGAGGAATGAAACGTCATAAACAATGTCATACATAAAAACGCCACAGTATTTAACAACCAAGAGATCAGCATGGGGAAGGCAATTGACGTAGAACACAACATCCGACAAATTGATCAGACAAGCCTTTCAATGAGTCCCAGCTTATATGCAAGAACACTATGTGAAAACACTGTCAGAACTCCTCAATCACAGGATCATACAACGCAGTCACAGCCCATACACATCACCAACTGTTTTCATTAAGTAAGGCAAAAAACATAGATTGTGCATAGACTTCAGACAACTCAATAACAGCACTAAAAAAGACGTCTACCCCCTACCTCAACTAGATGACATCCTCTGCAATGCGGCAAAATACAAACTTTTCTCCACAGTGGATCTCTGCAAAGCCTACTGGCAGGTACCCATGAGAGAAAAGGATATAGAAAAGACGGTGTTTATAACCCTGTATGGCCTCTTTGAATGACTCTATATGGGCTTTGGCCTATGCAATGCATTGGCAACATTCCAACAATACATCACAAAATCCTAACAAATGATAACTGTACACTATCTGATGGAGTAGCCACCTACATAGACGACATTCTAATTGGGTCACATGACATCAAAAGTCACTCAGAACAATTAAATAGCGCACTGCACCTGCTTTACAATGCCAAGAAATGTAACATTGCCAAGAATAGGGTAATATTCCTTGGTAGAAATATCACAGAAGGAAAAATTACAATCAAAGACAATACCAAGCACCTAATAGACAAAATACAATTACTGAAAAAACATTAAAGACGTCCAACAAATCCTTGGCTTCATCAATTACTACCCAATGTTTATTCCAAAAAATCCATCACATCTCAAACCTAATAAAAAAGAAAAGGAATTTCAATCAACCTGGCAACATCAGGTAGAACTTAACAATCTCAAAAAGGATATCAAAAACATCAACTCTCTAAATTCGCCCACACTCTGTGACCCATTCATTCTCAACTGTGATGCAAGCACTGTCGCTATTGGAGCCACACTTAGCCAAATACAAAATGATGAAGAGCAACCAATACAATGGTACAGCAGAAAACTCCAGCAAAGCAAACTCAATTATGGCTCAACAAAACTCGAGATGCTGGCACTCATTAAATCACTTAAAAAATTTAGACACTTCCTGATTGGCGAAAAAATTTCAAAGTCTGAACTGATAATAGCAGCCTTTGTTTTCTAAAAAAGTATGCCGGCAATTGATCAAACATCATTGCATGTTGGATAGAATACTTAAACGACTACAATTTCACCACAATACAACACTGAAAAGGAAAATTGCATACCAACGCCTATATCTGGACAGCTTTACCACAGTACCAAAGAGATCTCAAAAAACAACAAGGCCCACAGAAGGAATTCCACTTCATACCTCAATGATAATACAAACAATTACCAGATATCAACACCAATAGAAATGGCCACCCAATAAAACTTATTCTCTCCATCTTTATCAAAGAGGAAATTATGGCAGAGGAGATCACCACAGCACAAGCCAACAACAAAATCTTGAGCCAAATAATGGAACGTCTATGTGATCCTACATATCTAATGGACTCCATGGCCACAAGGTACTATCACAAACACAAATGGCGAATCAACAACTAGAAATCTAATCGCATTACCAGAATATTACAAACTAGACATCGTGAAAAAATCCATGAAAAATGACACAAAGGTGTCTATCAAACTGAATTAACAATCCACGAGAACTTTGTAACACCATACTTCCACAAAACAATTGAAGATGTCATTAACAAATGTCAATCATGCATTCTCTTGAATAAATCCCAATTCCCTGGACAACAAGCAGAACTAGAAAAACTAAAAGCAGAATATACAAACAAAATTGTAAATGCCAACATTGAACAGCTATCAAGAGATGAGGATGGTTACACATATGTACTTGTCATAGTGGACCATTTCACCAAGTACTGTAAAATGATACCACTTCAAAACATCAAGGCATAAGCAACAGCAAAAGCTATACTAAACAATTGGGTGTGCGTCTTCAGTTCTATGACCCAATTAATTTCTAATCAAGGCAAACAATTCGAAAGTCAAATCTTTCAAACACTCACCAAAAAACTATAAGTTCTCCACACACACACACACACACCACTATTAACCATCCTCAAGCAAGTGGCGCCATAGAAAGAGTGAACCAAACACTGCTAAAACTAATGAGAACAATAACAGCACATGTTGGCAGCAGACAGTGTCGTCAGATACTCCTAATGGTGGAATATTTTTATAGCACATCAACCCACTCAACCAACAAAGTCTCAACTTACAAAGCCACGTACAGCCACAAGGCCCCTACACCAGTATCAATGCTCTTCAGAGGAAACTGCTGTACAATTGATAACAACTATGTTAGACAACTCATAACTAACCTTGTGAAAACTCATGAATCAATGTACGCCCATGCAGAACAGAGTGCAATATGCCAACAACATCACTTCAATAAAAGAATATATGGAGAACCACATAACATTGGCAACAAAGTCTTTGTGTTCACACCAGGAGTAGTAACAGATGAAAAACAAGTAAGAAAATTAGCCTTTAATTGGGAAGGCCCATGAACAATTACCAAAGTGCTACCTCACAATAACTACATGTTGGATAATAAAAGGATCACCCATTTCCAAAACATCAAATGAGTAGCTTGCAATATGGAACACACTCAGATCTCTAACCTAAAACAATTTCAATTAGTTAAAACAGATAACACTGAATTTTGTCTTACCTTGGGTTGCACACAATTCAAAGATGATTCTTTTGATGATGAATTCAAATATAATAACTCTTCTCTTGTACATTTACACACACAACCTGAGCAAATTGTTAAATCTAATATTAATTACAAAGACTGGTCTATTAACATTGCAACATTGGCTTTAGATAAATTAACTGATGAAATTAAAAGCTGTTGCACCAAGCCCCTGGAAAAGCAGTCTTGGAAGATCACGTAATCAACAACAATGGAGTCTTTCTGAATCTCCCTGCAGGTCGTGAGTCTTTCTGAATCTCCCTGCAGGTCGTTCTCAGGGTCCTTCAGTGTTCTTGATCCCACCTCAGATGTCTCTAGCTACAGGACATTCTCAGCTACTGACGACGAGCAACAACTGACTACATCCTCATCAACAGGATGAAAAAGGGTGAGTGAAACATCCTCCAACATACCAGTCAAACAAAGAATTCTTAGCCACCTACCATCAAAACTGTTTTCAACATTGAGCAGCCACCAAGACTCTCACTTCCAAGATCACAAACAACAGCTGTCACTTATAGAAGGTGAAACAATTCACCCTTACTTCATTGCCTTCCATTGATGCAGATACATTGCCCACAACAACATCTCTGCCCCAAGACGAGACTCTATATCCAAAATACTCTCCATTGGAGAAAATAAAATAAATAGCGAGGCATTACCAACAATCAAGTCTAAGAAAAATGGCCTCAAGTGAACACAATCATCTTCTACCCAGAATTGTTCTTACAGAAATTCAGCAGTACAGTCCACATCACATTCAATGACAACATTTTGCTAAAAAATGTACTCAAATTTCTAAAAAACAGAAAAACTTGCAAAACTCTAGAATGCATTAACATCAACTGGAACTCTCTAAACCTAGTATATGTATTAAAACCAGCTGAGAAAGAGGACCCAAAACTGGTCCAACATGAATCTCATCCTCATGGAAGCACAAATCTATGACATCATCATCAACTTTATCTACTTAGAAGAAACTTCACCCATACCAAATAACATACTCAATCTCAAAACATATTTGGAAACATTCTACATTATCTGAAAGACAACACTTGCCCACACAGCAGTAGAGAAAAATCTGTCCATCACCAAACTCATTCTCATTGATATCCTAATGCATCGATTTATGCCACAATACCACATCATCACAGACCAATGTCTAGCCATAGATGCTATGCTACTGTCCTAAATGCTCGAAATAATTGATCCCCATTTCCTCCCAATCAATGCCTTTGATATAACAACAAGATTCGCATTCCAACAAAAACAGGAAACCATCAGTGACATTAATGATAGATGGGCACAATTAAAAGCTACACACATCAATGAAGATCAATGACCTATAATACACATCGAATCTCCATCTCTAAACTATCCCACACAATTGGAAAAACTATTATCTGATATTAAAAAACCTGCCAAATTCAATGTCAAAAAAAGACTTCTGCAATGAACTGTTCACAGACAAGCAACTACCAGAGATAACCACAAAATCAGCATTATGGCTATTATCAATCTTTCTCACAGAAAACCATAACCTGGAAATACACATTACTAAAGCAAAACGGATCTCCATCACAAAGCTTTGAAATAGCAATAGCACCCATCACCAAAAGAGTCAAGAATTGAATCTTACAACCAACCCTACTCACCATATCCCCTCTCAAAAACATCAACAAGTTAGCAACACATACAAGAAACAGCTAATCAGAATCATCAACAGAAAAAACGCATTAGGACGCACATGCCCAAAAATACTACAAAACGTCCTCAGAATTCACAAAAACGACCTTGTCTTCCTTCACCCTCACATATGCAAATTCATGTGGGGAGCTAATGTCAAATCGCACTTCATGAAAACAAAAGATTCACGAGCCCTGCTCAACATGGACAGGCTACTAGAATGCATCCCCCACAGAACGCAATCCTACCTACAACTCTGTCACAAATACAGCATAAAGGAAAAGAACCTCAATTTGTTCCAGTATCTACAAACAAGCTATTCCAAAATCACGTATAGCATCACTGATATTACCGAGGAAACTACCAACATACATGGACACTTTGAACCAATAAAAGTAATCACAATGTTACCCAAAACAGTAATAAGCATGGAAGAAGAAGAAAACCTCCTATCAGAATCCTCCATACGATTATCTCCAAAAATCAACCGCCTTCTAGAAGAGATAACAAATGAAAAAATTTCACAAACTGAAATCATCCACACCCCAACATGGATACGCGTGGAGAACCAAAACCTCCTTATGGATTAATCCATTCTAAGCAACAAGAATCAAATTCAGATAACACTGATTCAGTACATGCCAGGAAAAATATCTGATATAAAACTCATAAAAATGAACATGTTTGCAGACTCCTACGCTAAAAACTAAGCCATCAAGCCTATAAAACACAATATACCTTCGTACAAGCAATACTTCAATATGGCACAGGAGATAATAAACTTCAAAAGAACAAAACTCTTCAAAGACACAGCTCACAATTTACACAATCACGATCAGGGATACAGATTACTAGTAGACACCAAAAATTCTCCTGAAGACATCTACAAAAAGGGACTCCTGATATGACAACAACTCAATAACCTCAAAAGCAAATTATCTAAAAAGAAATTAAAATCACTTACTCTATTCACAGGAAGCAATGACATCATTTGGGCAAATCTGTTCCAGGAAGACTTGAAATATTATGACATCTCACGATGCGTGGAAATCATTACAATGATATGAGCTGATATTAATGATCTGGACCAAATGACGGAAGAACTAATTCTACAAAATATTAACTTTTTTCACAAAAACACAAATTACTATCAATTTCTAACGTCCATGTTCCAATTCTTCTTCCCAGACGCTCAACTGGACACTACATCTGCCCACACATCCGACATACACGCCAAAATGACGCTGATAATAGTGCTGAAAGGTCAGAAATTATATAGAGCCTTCTATGAAATCTTCTAGTGCAGAATAAACAATCTCCACCAATCGATCATAATCCCGGCACCAATAAAGAACCTAAAATATATACGTTATCACAAAATCAAAACAACAGAACTCGAAATGATTGCTTACCTCAGGAGACAAGAAGACATCTCCGAAACCACATGGGAAAATACCAGAATACTCAAACTTTTGGATGACACCTAATACTTCTACAGCAACCATCACTATAAACTTTCGCATACCATAGGGTAGTTTTGGGTGGTCGTGTGGCATCAGCATGCTTCATGCAATCGTAATAATAAATGTTCCAACAATTACCGCTAGAGGCTCTCACAACAGTAATTTCTCTCTTCTCACATTTTCGCGGTCAAGCTACCTACGTCACTACGCAGTATTAATTTGTTCTGCTAATGGCAGGTTGCTGTTGTTTTGTGTACTATCTTTTGTTATAAATAGGGCCCTTGTGTGTGCAAACGTTAATAAAAGTTTCTTAGTTCTATCATTGCTAATATTTTATAATTAGATGGGCATGAGCAGCCAGACTTTCAGCGGAGGTCATTCTCGTCTGTCTTGTGACTGCCGCGTAAACCCGTTCATTTCTGGGGTCTAGTTGGTGCAGATACTCATATATCATTGATGGCGGCTTTTTGTCTTGCTTCGGCACTAATTGCCACGTATTCTATGATGCCACCAAAGTCATGCATATCCGTAGTAGTTACAATTTCATTATAACTATCCGTCCAGATATTTGTACTCTATTACATACTTAAGCTGGTCTCATTAATGTATACTATTTTAAATTGCTTATGTGTTAATGGTGCTCTTGGATGTCTTACCTCAGCGAGAGTAGATACTACGCTATCACTATGTTTTTGTTTTTCTATATTGCTGTCTATGATTATGCTAGAATATATATATATATAAATATATATCGTATAAAGTATATATCCGTACGCCTGATATGTATGGCTGTGCATAAATATTATCGCATACGAGTGCGTATGGGTGTAAATGGTCGATACGCATTCTGTATTTTTCAATTTAGCTTTTATTCAAAAACAGTAAAAAAGTAAAATGTTAAATTAAAATATTACAACATAATATGCTTCTTCAAAAATTTATTGACATCGAAAATATTCTCATAGCAGCAAATGAAATTCCATTCTTAGATACTGGTTGGTAAGGGTAAGAAAGTGATTTTGGATTGGCGGGTGCCGCACTAAAAAAGCTGTACCTGCACATCACTAATGAATATGTTATATAATCAAATACAACAAAAATGCATTTTCTCTGTCTTACGACAAATTGTAAGGTTGATAGTGCATTCAGTTTTAAGATAATCTCAAAATCATTTGAACAACCTTGTTTTGTTCTGTTAAAGAACCAAACAGACTGTTCATTGAAAAAATCATATGTTTGAAGAACAATTTTAATGCGATTTGATGCAGAGGAAGTACTTCTGAAATGGAGGAGCAGTGTTAATTATTACTTTCTAGCATTTGGAAGTGGGTGAATTTATTCATCGTCTTCGCCTTTGATTTTGGTAAGCAATAAGGAGTTTAGATCTATAGTACTAGCCTCACAATCTCAATGAAACTCATCAGGTGAAATTTCATCTCCACACCAGAGCACTTCACAGGGTCTTTTGGGATCCACATCCCACTGGAGGAGTCTGCAAGCAACAGTAAAAGTTCTTTGTTGTTTTGATAGGCTGGAAAGCTTATAATTACATGAACGTTAGGTATGGAGAGAATTTAAATGATTTTTCAAAAATTTGAAATTTCAAAGAAAATAGTTAATCTTTTCAAATACTTTAGTTACAGGAATATTTGGTCAAGAGTATCTCTTACTTTTGGACAAACCTGCATCTATCAATCCCGGTTGGTCCTAATTTCAATGCAAACGCAAGCATTTGACTTAAGGACATTTTCGCAATTAATCTTGACCATACCCATTTTTAATTTTGTTCAATTGATTCGATTCTGACTCTCTAAATATCGTAAAAACGCTACCCAACAAATGAGGAAACATTTTTTATTGTTTTTCAGCATTGATTGCTAAAAGGCAAATTTAGCTAGTGCGATTAATACGACAATGTGTTCAAAAAAATTATTTTATGATGTCTTGTCTATGTATAGAAGGAAAACCTGACGTTAAGATGTGCCCCCCTTTGAGGGGGGCATTTCTTCAGGTGGAATGGAAAATCTTAGAAGAGAATATCTTCAGGTGGAAAATCTTGGGGGGGAACATCTTCAGTTGGAAAATTGTAGGAAAAACTAAATATGTCTTTTACTTTACCCTAACCCTAACCTTATTTATTTGCTAAAGGGTTAGGGTTAGGTGGGTTAGGTTATCTTCAGGCGGAAAAAGTTAGGGGCAATTTCTTCAGGTGGAAAATCTTTTGGGTGAATATCTTCAGATGGAAAAAGTAGGGGGGGAGTATCTTCAGGTGAGGCTAAATCTGGAAGTTGAGGGGCATATCTTCAGGTGATCCGAAATTAATGCATAATCGTGTGAAGAATCAATGTTGTGAATGGGTTTGAAACTAATAGTTGCGGGCATTTCGACTACCCTGCTATGATCCAAAAATGTTACTCAAAAATACTCCTCAAAATTAATTTTAAAGCAAACAATTATCTATGAAGTAGAGAGCATTACGAACTGTTTAGTTATTTGAGTTTTAATTGGTTACCCATAACCAAAAATTTTCAATATTCACGATAACCCTAGATAATTCCAAGTCATGTTTGCGCCTTGAAAATAATTATGATTGGATGGAAATATTTTATAATGTCTTAATAATGTCTGCTCCAAATAATGCTTTTTACATACTGTTTACATTTCAATCCTGCTTCAACAGACTAGATGCACTTCTATTGAGACCGCTTGGCAAAATTAATTTTAGTAAATAATTTCATAAAATAAATGTATCTTTTAAGCAAACAATGACAAAAGCAGAATTAAGCACTTGAAAAATAATTAATTTAGACATCAACAAAGGACAAATATGTACGTAAAAATTAATATATTAAGTGTTTCATACATGACATTTTAAAATTATATACAAACCGCCTGTCAATGAAATTCTCTCTCCCCCATTAAATTTATCATAATCTAAGCAAGTCTGCAGACCT
>CABFPE010000748.1:59827-73071 GCA_900660155.1 Hofstenia miamia
GTGAGTTTGTGCTAAAATTCATTTGGTTGTATAAGGGCTCCTGGAACCAGTTTGGGCAATTAATTTGAACTTTAGATTTGCCATCCACAAGGTTCACAATTACATGCCTGATCATGATTATCTTAGCATATCACCAGTTGTTCCATAAAAATTTTGAATGCATTTTTCAAAGGAGAAAAAATTACTTTGTGCACATACAATACCTACTGAATTATAAACTAATTGTGAGTCTAAGGTAGGATAGTAAATTCTAAATATTGGTTTAAATTACGTAATACTTAAGATGGCAAACACATTTTTTCAGGACAATATAGAATCTTGAAAATTAGCACTATGCAAACTGCAGCAAAGTCTTTAAGATTGCCCGGCCGGAGTTATTTATTCATAAAAAAGTACTAATCCTTCTATTCTACTGAAGCTAATAGCCAAAACATGTACCTAGAGTGTGCTTCTCTGTGCAAATTTGAATTGAACGATATATTATATAATATTTAATAAATGGCATTAGGAATAAAGCATGATGATTAAAATCGGTGCTGGAGATTTTTCTGTGGTAAAATATAAAACACCACTTTTATCAATTTGTACAAACATTGTTAGATTCTGAACTTCATTACATTCAAAGTTTCTCACATGGAAAAAGATATTACAATGTATAAACTACAAACTAAGCTACTGCTTACAACTATAATATTTTCCTTAAGAAACATATATACATGTGCACCCTCGTGGCGAAGATTATTGGAAACCACAACGTAATAGCAGAGCCAAATATTCGTCACAGTGCAATCGTCTAATTGGAAATTTATCAGCCCTAGCAATTGGTGATATGTCGCTTCATACTCCCTAAAACCTTATAAAATAATTAACGATTTCTACATTGAGGTTGTGTATTGGGTAAAATATTATTTATTTCAAATATATCAATATGGATTATTGATTCAAGAATATTTTGCATCTTGTTCAACTCTATTATGCTAATAGCAGAAATGGAAGTGGGGCGGGGCAAGTCGGGCACGCATGAGGTAAACATTTCTAAAGCGGGTACACATGGGGCAAAAGAGGGGTAAAAACGCTTTTGAGCTATGAAAAACTGTACCAAAGAACTGTCAATATTAGGGATTGTAAAAGAAATTTTCTTACATCACAGTTCTATGTTTGATAAAATATTGATTGACTTGGAAATTTTGAAAAATCAGTTACCATATACTTTCATTCAATAATACCAACAAGATTTGATTTGTCATCAATTATTCTTGCATAAATATGTTGGCTAAATACTAGCCTTATAGAGTCAAAATTTGTCATTTGGTTATTAATAATAATTTTAATATTTGTTGTTATTAGATTCCTATTGGAAGAAATAGTAGAGATGGCACTTGAAAAAGTGACTCTGTATCTTCTAGCAGTAAGGATTCAAAATATTTGGCAGTGGTGGTGCGATTCAGTGCTATGAAAATTGTCATCGAACAAATATGGAGCAATAAGATATCGCAAGTAGTTTTTGGAGCTAGAATTTTTTGAGTGGGGCAATTTGGGGCTTTAAAACCTAAAGCTTGGGGCAATATGTGCCAGATGTCAGCACGTGGAAATGGGGCAGACACAAAGTCTGTGGGGCGGGGCAGGGCAGGGCAGGTCACAAAAATCTGTCCCACTTTCATTTCTGCTAATAGTGTATACAATAGAGAACCATTGTTTACACAGCAATGCGTTCATTATTAGAGGCATGTCATATTTTATTCAAATGTTATGATCAACGAAGTGGTATACCTTCTTTAAAGCAACGATGGATTAACACAGTAGCAAATGTAGCAGCTGCTACAGGCCCGCGCCTGGTTGTTTTTGTAGAATGTAAATCAAATCTATAAAAAGTTCAATTATTTCCTTCTTATTACCTATACATCAAAAAAATCTGCTACTTGTCCCGTGCTTGATTAATCCGGCTCACTCTAAAGAATGAAGATGATGCTGTAATGGAAAACTTCAAGGTATTCAAATTGGTTCCCAAAGGCGTATACCTGCCCGTCGCGTTGGCATCATATTAAGGAATCATATAGGATTTCATCACCTGAATTGAACTACTCATTACATTTAATGACCATTTGAAGCGATTACAGTTGGGTATTTGAACACTTATAGCTTTTCTTTTTCAACTTAACTATACTAGAGTCAATTACTTCTTGTGTTACTAAGAGATTCGTTACAAAATAAATTGGAACAATATAATTTCCAGCAAGATAGGGCTCTTACGCATTTTCCAAACATTGTTTGAAATCTTCCAGAAGAATGAATAATTTCTCGAGGATTACAACAACACTTACCTCCTCATTCACCAGACTTAAATCTGTTAGACTATATTTTGTGACTGCATAAAAGCGAGTGTTTATGACGAACTTAAGCCTACAAATGTTGAAGGTTGTTGATTGAGAGAATAAAATTTCTCAAGTGGCAATGGATGAACTACCTAATACAGCATTAAATATTAACAAGAATTGGTTCGTGAGATGAATGGAGGAACATTTGTTCATCTTTTATATTTTAAGCAGGGCCGACTTTAGCCAACGTGGTGCCCGCGGCAAAATATACATATAAATAAAATGAAAAAATCACGATGGCAACGTCCATGTTATTATAACGTGATAACTGATTTTGATTTTTAAATTTTATGAGGAATTAACTTTGGAAAATGACTTATTTCCAGCGCTGTATCCATGATTTTTAAAGATATAGTTTTGGCTTGCTTAATGAATCATCAAAGCAGGTGTTTTTCTATTTTGTAGTTGTAATTGACCAACTAATAGCATAGAAACGGGATATGTTACTTGTTTCAAAAACATACCAGTGATGATCTCTAACACTAGTTATGACTTCTGGAAAAGGAAATAGCCAAAATTGCAATATTTTTGTTGATACTAGCGAAAGGCCCCTCTTTTTGTAATACTTCCATACCACTTCGTAACAATATCTATTAGACCAATACCGCATTCAGCCATTTGGTAACAAGATTAGCAAGCCAATGTAATTTAGGGGGGGGGNTTGCAATGTTCTAATAAGCTACTTACTATACTCTCTGATGGGTGGAAGATCTGGTTTCAATCTGACGGGAATGCCCCCGGTAGCTGCGTCACTCAAGAGAATGTGAATTATCTTTACCTCTTTAGTAGTAACATTTGGCGATCCAGATGTGCTACCAAAATAAATATCAATGTCACGTATCTCCGCATATCATAGTAAATTTAAAGTTGCTTTGCTTGTAGTGATTTTGCATAAAGACATTTTTGTACTTTTATGTGCAATTTTTTGTTGTTCGTTTTCTTGTATACTATACATTATCAACAAAAAAACTGTGGAAAGATAAATTAACAGAAAAGCTGCGCTTGATTAATGTTTACACCAGTTGTCAAAGTATTCAGATAATTAATTTATAGCATAGATAGCTTCTGGCAATTTTTTAAATAATGTTTTTCGTCTGGAAAGTTCAATGCTTGACACTCACATTTAATCAGTTTATCAGATTGTCCAGTCTAACTGATTCTTTTATGATTCATTTATAATTGGACCATATTCGCCTTGAAGAATTTCTAATTTTGCCTTATACTTGTTGTAGGAGAATATTGATTTTAGCACAATTTTTCAATTATATTTAATTAATTTGACAGAAAATATCTTGAATTATTTAAACCGTTATTGATTTCGGAATATATTTAATTCAAATGTGGAAATCAAGAATAATCTATCTTTTGACAGTTTATGTTAATTCGATTTCTAAAATTAAAAATTGTTTTTATTGAGTTAACTTGCTTTACAAAATTGAGTCTGTTTATAAGTGCCCTAAGACATTTGCCGGGATTTTAAACATCTGAAATAATAATATAAAAGTAACTAGTGAAGAAGAAAAAGTTTACTTTAGAGTTAATGACTAGACTACTGCAATCTAGGACAAAGGGCGGTCTAGTTTTGAAGGATTAATGTATTCTTAAAGGCTGTGAAAATCCAAAAAATAATGTATTTCATTATCAAAACAGTTTACAAGAAAAGGTAATGCAACGTCAGCTTCACACAAAAATGAGCGCAGAGACTTTTCTTGAAACATCAGAATCCTTGCAAGTTTTTTATCATATAAAATATGTTCCAATGTATACAGCACAGATAACATTGATTTATTACCAGAGCATGCAAGAATATGACTTTAATATATCCAAATATAACCTTAAAATTAATGACAATTATTATCTATATAAATTTCTAATACAACTATAATATATGACTTTTCGAATTATCAAAATTACACAATTGTAACATTTATTTGTTTTTGAAATTGAAACAATCAACGGAATAGTTGATAATGCAGGGGTGGAAATATGAAATCCTGTTTACTGCCGAAAGAATATTTAAAAGTTTTTTTTAATATTATGTGATGCTGTTTGATATTTAAGGAAGCTTGGTTTACAGCAATGGAGATTAATTTCTAACAAGTTATTAAATTGTAGACTTCTTTCAGAGTTATCTTAAATTTTGCTTGGCTTCTACTCGAAACTTTTGAACAGAGTTATATCAAACTAGATGAGTGGTAGATGTCGAGTATTTTCATTAAAGAGAAATAATTGGTATGTACTTGTAGAGAAATGAGATCATTGGTGAAAAGATTACTAGCAATTTAAGCGATTGGGCACATTATGTCAACATGATTTGTAAATTTATTTACTGAATGCCCTTAAGAGTAAAAATAATGGTTGCCTAAAATATATTGTGGAAATAAACACTATATATGCATTTTGTCGAAATCTATATGAGAGATTCTGTATATCAAATTGAAAAATTCATCACATCAAATTCGATTTTGTTTTTGCTAATGATCATATTGCAAAATACCGCTGACGCCTTAATATAATCAAAGATTTATTGAACTACTTAACTAAAATATTAGTAGTACCTAAATATTGCCCAAAGTAGCCAAATAATAGGTACACATACAAATTATCCACAATGTTGCATTATTGTCCTAAAAATAATCTTCTATTTACATATAGTGGTGTTTAAGCACACGTGCATAAGCAGGCCTTGTCTGACGGAATGACATTTCAGTCTTGATCAAGTGGGTAGCCAAAAGCCGGGTAAAGCTCCATAAAATTTTTGAAAATATCGAAAATTTTTTAATTTTCCCGAAATCTTTTTCATTTAGCCAATCAAAATCAATTTTGAAAACCTGACTGAGGGGCATTCCACCATGTTTCCTCCTTACGTACGCCATCGCCACTGCTAAAACATGGAATTTGGAATTCCTAAACAATCTATCCAATGGGAAAAATGCTACATTCATGACTTTTGGATAATATAATTGGGTTACAACTCTAATTAAAATTTGCATTTTGAAAAACGTTTATGTTTAAGTTTGGCTCATATTTCCAAAAATTTTAAGAAATTACTTTGTTGCTAATGAAATTTTTTTTTAATTTATTCGTTATTTCAAATTCTCTCATGTTATAAAAAAAAGATTTCGATAGAGTCTCCTTCAGATATCTATTTAACAATTATTTTACCGATTCAGGAATACATTTGTCAGAATTTGCTAGATTTAATTACATTCAAATATATCATTGAATTAAAACCAATTTTTTTAACAGACATAGTTAATAAAATATTGGCATCATTTATAAAGCTGTGAGTTCGACATGTAAGACCTATGTTACTTGTGCCTATTTTGGTTGCCTTCCTATAAAAATTATATCGTTTGAATTCAGTGGCATGCATTTTAAGAAGGTGCTACGCGAGAGATCGATAATGCATTTTCTATTCGAACACTTGAATAAAAAAGCATTTCCCGTTTTGAGAGAACATATTTTTTCGACAGAAAGTGCACACAATGCATAGTTTTTACAATAATTTCATTTGCTGATTCGTTTCTAAAAAATTCTTTAAATAATTCAAGAATATATAGATATATATTTACCATTTAATCATTGTCGAGTTTTTACGAAAATGTTTTCCTTAAATCTAAGGCCACAAATATTTGTAAAGGACAGCACAATAACCACTGACTTATTATAAAATTTGATATTTAATAGCAGATCCTGTTTTTTCAAGATAAACAATATCCATTCCTTTCAAAAAAAACAAAACTTGTCCAAGATATGCAACGGTATTTACTTATTTAATTAGAGACATATAACTGAAGTCTTAAATATTTATAAATGTAGTTTTAGGTAGATAAATCCATTTAGATTATTATAATTTTTAGGATATGTATATAATAATTTAAGTAGGAGGATGAAAATATATTGCTGAAAAAGAGCTGCACGTACATTTATTATGTGTGATTAACGAGTTATGATAAAAATCTGAAACTGAATCATTACAAATTCCATTCTATTCTTTGATCAAATCAAATAACTGAATTTCACAAAAATCCAGTTTCATGAACATTGTCTTCAATTAATTGATGAATTACGATTTCAATTTGCATGAATAGATTTGAATATGCTGGAAAACAGCCTTCGAGCATGAAATATATTTTACAGCACAACACCTGTTATAACCTAGAAAATATTCAGATATTAGTTATTTAATTTGAAATAAACCAATTTAAGGAAAACTATAGAGTATACACTAATTAAATTTTTACTTTCCAATTACTTAGGGAAATTAATTTTTACAATATAGAATTTGCATTACTTACCAAATGATATTTACAATATACATGGACATTTATCAAGATAAGGTAACATATTTTTACTTTTGTCACATTTCCACATTGCAAAAGTTATTGTAGAGAAAGCTATGTAACAAGACTAATTGCGTGGAAACAATTAATGGAGTCAAAAACCAAAACACAGGGTGGTACGAGCAGAGCACTAAAGCCATCTTTTCAATAGGAATTGGGACCAATTGGCATATGTATTTGTTATCAAATTCGAACTATTGCTAAGCTTAAATATGCCTGTAATATTCAGTTCAGAATTCATCTTGATTACTATATGCATAGTACTAGCACATTTGACCTCAGGACGAGACTAGAAATAGATGGACGTAACCGCCACTAGTGGTGCCGACTGAGAGCGAGACTGACAAATTGAACACTTGAAGGAACCAGTTCGCAACCAGGATAAAGAAGTTTAATCGCGCAGTCGAAGATCAGCATAGGCTGGGCCCGACCGGCTAGGCTTTGTTCGAGAAGGATAGAATAATGAGCCAAAGTTTCAAAGGATCACTTACAGTGCTGATAAATCAACCCAAGTGCAGTGAACTTATAAGCTATGTGTTGAAAAATGAAATTTAAAATTTGAAATTTTAAACTAAGTATCATGTACTCTTCCAAATGTCAGTGTAGGTTTTCATCAATTTTCATCAATTTAGTATTTCGATTTCTAACATATCCGATATTGTTTTAGCAAACCGAAAATTTGAAAAAATAATTTTGTAAGCATAATCAGAATGTGCAAATGTAGCAGATTGTAATTGAATTTGGCAATTGAGAATATCTCTTTTCAAATAGGGTTGAGAAAGATATTGGTTGGATGAGGCTATCTCGTTAGCCATATTGATATGGACCATTCCTCTTCGGAATTCAAAATCGAGGTCCATTACCAACTTTGATATAATTGATATAAGGGCTATCGTATATTTTATGAATTTTGTCTCATGTCACCCAATTTTTGGATATTTTCAATTTCAAAGTCAATTGACAATATAAAGAATTCTAGCAAAAGTTTTCGAACAAGACATGTTTTGAATGCGTGAATTGATTTGCTTCGATTCATTTTATGAATAAAGGTCAGGAAAATATCATTGTCGATCATTATTAAGCTGTCAAATTACCGAATTCTTGATTGAAAGAATAAAACATCAATCACTTGGAAGCCAATGATGTGTATAAACACCATTAATTTACTATTAGATTGAAACCCTGAGATATTGGAATATCCAACGTCACTCAAGAAATTGGCATTAAGCTATAAATGAAAACAACAATTTGCCAGACCAATTATCCATTCTCTTAAAAAAGATTACACAAACACGTATCACAGCGTTGCACCATAAATATAATTTTATAGCAATGAAAATAATCATAGTTGCTTAAGAGAAGTATGCATGAGAAGAAATTCACTATCATTGATTAAAAGAATCAAAGATTGTGAAGATGATCTTAAGCTTTCCAAACTAGAACACATTTTTAGCACAATGTCTGCTAGTTCAAGATCTTCAAATTTTTGGTAAGTTTATGTACAAATGAACTGTTTTATGATTTCTTGGCTAATATAAATGTTGAATATTTGGAATTCAATAAAACTCAGTTTGAAAAATTTTTTGCATCTTTGTCTTTATTAATCTGCATTATCAAAATAATGATGATTTTCTTCACTACTTTAAATTATGAAAAATGTTAAAAGATGGATAAGACTGCAATTGATAACAATTTTGAATACCCATTGCATTTTGTTTGTTACTGATTTAACGGGCTTCTAAGTGAAATGTATCATATGCATTGAAAGTGAAATAGTGCATATGTGTCGAAAGTAAAATGCATCATATTTATTGAAAGTAAAACAAATTATGCGCATGTGTGGAAGACGAAATGTATAATATGCATTGTATTGTAAATGAAACCCATCATAACCATTGAATTTGAAATGCCTCATATTTATTGAAATCCATTGACAATTGAAAACTTAAGACTTTTAAGAGTAAATTCCATGCTTCATTAAGTTTGTTTTAAATGAATTGGTAGCAATACGAGGAGCTAGTGAAACAAATCCGCTTGATTTCTGTTCATTTAAAAAAAATTACTTAAGAAATGCATTAAACAATGCACACGGATAGAAATTAAACCAAAATCAATTTTCAGGCACAATAAATATTAATGGAAGAATAAAAGGAGAGCAATTTTTTACACCTGTAAAATTTGAAACGCATTGAGCTGCTTTATAGAATTTATTTATCTTGCGCAGTGGCCTTGCTTGTCACTGTGAAAGACCTATCATAATGTGTGAATATACGTTCTTTATTTTGCACACAACAAATTCAAGCAATTAAGATTAACTTTTTTAAAAAATTTCTAAATTAAATTAGTAAGGGTATAAATTCAGTAAATTTTGTTTAGCAATTTAATGTATTTTGCTGTTCGGTTAAATTAATTGATTATCTGATTTCTCCAATTCATCCTTCTCTTTTGCAAAACTGCTTTTCAAATACCCAATTTCCTTTATATTGTTGGCTTCATAATTAGGAAGGCGGGTACCGAAATGTCTAATGAAGAACAATGCTAAATACCTAAATTAAATCCCATTTTTCTCGTTAATATTGTGAAACCTAAAATAAAGAATCTTAAGAATAAAGAGCAGATTATGAGTAAGATTTCGAAAAACTGATGTTATTTATATGGCAGGCATGCTATTAAATTTTTAGTTCTATTTCGTATAATGTTTACCAATCAAATAGAAGTTTACAAGACCTAAACTTAACAATTTTCCTATTATTACCTTTTAATATATTTTTAGGCTACTTTTCATGTAAATTTTATATTTACGACTAGTTGACAGTGGATTATCACCTCAGGGGATCAAAAATAAGGCTTGGTTTGATCTTTGATTACATAACTGTATTCAGTGACTTCATTTTGATTGATTGATATTAGGAAAAGCCAATGCAAATATTGGACTATTAAGGTAATACCAGAACCCATTAACCGGTTCACTGCTAATACGGTGGGTATTATTATACGAAACAGACAACTCGTTAAGAACAATAAATTCAAAAATATTCGAATTTCGCTCGGTAAAAATCCATTTTAGAGCGTAATTCGATTCGAACTGGAAATTTACCCAGGGCTTAGATCACAGTAGTTCGACAGTCAGTAATGCCGCAGAACATTCCTTCTCGTGTTAGGAATGTTGCTCTTAATGTCAAGCTTCATGAACGCACACCAGTAGCCACTGTATGAAAATCTAGAAAATAGAGCTCAACTTTTGAAAAGTTGCTATACAAGCAATTCATCATTTTCCTGTGAACTCGCTGCAATTCACAATAGACAGTTTCAAAACTACTGGCTATCCCCAACAAAGATTAAGTAAAACTAATGAAGTGTTAAATTTCTGAATATAATGAACAATGAATTTAGTATCTGAGGAATGATTAAGTGCAAAAACATGCGATATGAGTTTGAGTTTTGACATCGTTGATTTTTAGACAATTAAATAAAAGAAAAGATTTAAACTGATTGGGATTGAAACTGCCTATGAGGTTAGCTTATTAAAATTTGATGTTACTCTTTCAATTGTAGCAAAAACTTCAAAGATGTGCCTCTTCGTTGATTGTGAACTCTACTGATCCTCGGAAGAAACATTATCTAATAATGAAATCGATGTGAGGCGAAGTCCTGCCTTTTAGTCTTTTCTTTGATTGCCAGCGAGTATATTTTACATAGCACCTGCAGTTTTAATTTTGTATGTTGATTCAATTACGCATTTCAAAGAATTTGAGGCCTGATAAAGATATTTCGCGCAGAAATATTCCCATCATTCCCCACTTTTTATCAGACATCGAGCGAACTTTTAGCAACAGAAAATTTAATTGTTCCGTAAGCGATCGGAAAGAAATTGGATTTCATTTTCTTTTAACCGAGAAATTGATTCATAAATATTTCGTATTGCTCGAAGCTAATTAATAAAAGTGATGTTAGTAAAGAATCGTGACAAACGCTTACATAAGTGAGTACAAGCATTTCAAAATTGTTTTATTAAAAGAAATATCACCCCCAAAAAAAACTATTTTTAGGATTTTAATCCTTTTCTACCAGAATGAAATCAATTTTGCAGTTATTCCAGAAAACGACACTGTTATCAAAAAGTTTGCTTTAATATTTGCTGTATTTATACAATAGTTGATAGGCTGGTGGGATGATGACATTAACTTCTCAATCACCCACGCAAATCTTAATGGATCCTGTTATAGGAAATTAAAATGCAAGAATTAAAACCTAACATAATCGTCATGTAAAAAAATTTACAAACGTTGAAAATCGATGAATATTAATAGGTGATTAGTTTCTACTGCTATTGTTGTATTGGTTACGTTTACCTCATAACGTAAACTGCTATATAACTAAAATTTATCGATTTCTAAATTAGTTGTTCTTATTATCCTTACCATTACATGTATGCGGTCTAACCCATAACCCCAGTACTGCGTTAAAATTCGTTATTGAGTAAAAACTCTAAATTCGCCTGCCCAATTTGCATTATGATTTTATGTAAGACACCAGTACTGCATAAGCCACTATTGGGTAAAAATTCAAATACTAAAATAGGCCCTAAAATAGCACTATTGCGTACAATGCTGAAGAAAATATTCTTCATAATGGTGGAGGGTGTTGGTATTGTAAAGCTTTAGAGAAAAGCAAAAAAGTCAGTCTATTAAATATTTCAGGAAGCAGTAATATTTTTAGTGTGATTTTAAAATTCGATTTTGAATGCAACTGTACATTCTCAATGCTCTTTAGGTTTTTTCTCAATAGAGGACATACTTTTTCGTAAAATTAAAACCTAAAACATGTCAATATCTCTTTTAGATGCTGAGGTAATTCAGGCATTTGTTTCAAACAGTGGTTTTGAAACTAGTTCTCATTAATTATGTGTTGATATAGTCATATTTACATTATCTGAGGTTCATTCTTGTATCAATAGTCTATGCTACATTCGTGAATGCATGCTGATGAGCTGTGTAAAATATGAAAATAAATAATTTTGGTATTTTGCTTTTCATAGATTTTAAAAGATTGACATCTTTCCAACTCTGATAACGATCAGAAGTTGCTTGGTATGACAAACTTTATATTACACAGATTTTTCAGAAGTATAAAAGAAAATATTCTTTCAAATTATATCTGAAATCAATAATTACATTTTCCTAAGTAAATATGTCACTTGGGCAAGGCACTGGAGAAATTTACACAATTATTAAGCTTACTGCACCTGTCTTACTTTCTATTTATCATTATTAGAGAAAATATAAATGAATTCAATAAATATTTCAGTGAAAACTCTGCTTTCGTAAATTCATTCTCCGATCCTTATTCTTTTAGGTTATTGTTAAGGGTAACATCTGTGTTCTTTTAGGTTATTATAGTAAGGGTAACATCTGTGTGCAATTAAAGGTACAATAGTATTTTGCAAAATTATTGCTTATATAGAATTTAACATTGAATTTCTTAAGTTCTTGCAATAAACGATTGAAATTATACCATTTTTTTATTTTGTCACTAGGGCTTTGTAAAGGTTGTTAAAAAGAACTAAATAGCAAAAATTATATATAATCAAAAACAACTGCAACTGCAACACCAAATATATGCATGCAAAAATCAAAATATAGATTGTTTGATTTGTTACCATATTCAAAGGTCAATTATAATTTTGGACATCGAATGTAAAGCTTTTTAACAATCTATATATACCCGTTGTTGTTTAGATTCAAAATTTCTTCACGAAAAATCGATAAGTTTCTACAGATTTATTAGATATCAATTATTTAAGAAATCTGTTTGTAATATTGATACTAAGTTGACAATTGAAAAATTATGTCGGGCTTGTTTAGCTCACGGAATGACGTTTATAATTAACATCATGACGCATTCAACACATTAATGACGTCATGATTTAGCTCATGTTATTTGATCAGCCGCATTTACAATTTCATTATTTTTCTATAATAATTTTAATGAATAAGTAATTATTTAATTAAAACCATTGTGACATACGCGTAGTGATATGCAAAATTACTCCCTTGCAATTCATTAACGTTGAACACAGCTATGCGTTAATTACTCTCCCATTCTGCAATACTTTTTTTCGCATAACATTATTCTCCAATAAAATGTTTTTATAGAAATAACACACTAAAAATAGTTGTAATTAGATTTACCCTAATACCTAATACAGTGTACTGTCTAATTTTTAGGTATTGTTATTTTAATAAACAATTGTTTTCCATACAAAAAACCTATCAAGAATTTTGTATTGAAGTAAAACAAAGAATTAGTTGCATTGTTGGTAAGGCTTGGGGCTATTATTCCGTCTTTGGAAAACATTGAATTAATTTAAAATATTTGAAACCAATTGTGACAATAATCTTTCAAAATATGTTCAAAAATTCCAATTTGACACATTGATACATTTTACATGCGTTAACCAATTCTTGTCAAAACATTTTAGAAAAAGTTTCAATATATATATATATATATATATATATATATA
>CABFPE010000748.1:74404-89678 GCA_900660155.1 Hofstenia miamia
TATATATATATATATATATATATATATATATTAGTAGTTTTAATTGTGAGTAAATTACCACAAGCTTGTGCAGATTATTTCTGATATTGTTTACAAATTACATTGATTTAGAAAATAGCAGTAATTGTAAAATCATCTATAATTAATTCTCAATTAGAGTTTCTTAAAAAATCCACATGAAAATAGTGGGAATTAATTCACCGTTAAAATTAACCTACAAATTAAAACATGGAACTTGTTCTGCGTACAAAAAATAAGCAACAAATGAAATCCAATGCCAACTATAACTAATGAATAATTATTATCTGCAGTGAGGTATACAGCAAAGTCAAGAAAACCTTAACGTAATCATATATTTCAGAAATTTAAACAGAATACACGGATGCGGGCTAGTCAACAAGAAATAATTCATTGACCCCTTCCTAGTAATCTATGGTTTTTATTATATTTAAGATGTTGGGGTTCACATTTTGTTCTCAAATAACAGTTTATATTAAATTGTTATATTCAAATTGTTTTAGAGGGAATAACTTCCTTTCTAAAAATTTATTTAATGTAAGACATAAAATAAACAGCTACTTTTATTATAGCAATAAATTACTCATAAATTAATTTATCTCTTGAATTTTATTGATTTATTTTAGTGAGAACACTTTGCTCGCTTCTTCGCTGATATCCAACTGCCATGAATTAGTCTTTGTAGGGGCAAAGTTATTTATTTAAAATGCAACATGCACCCAATACAACCAATTGCTCCCCAACAATATGGGAGATTCTAAATTATACAAGTTAATCTTATGTTTCTGCAAAAGAGTCTGAATTTTCCATAGGTTTTTAATATTTAATAAATACAAAATATTTTAGTCATATTAATATTTCTCTACGCATGCTCAAATAAACTATGAAAATATTTGTCAAAAAAATCATTCAATTCTCAATGACTTATGTATATCTATACTATCATATCTTGTCAGTCACTTATTAGATTCAGCCATTAGTTCCTGCATTTGATGAAGCAAAGTGTAGTAGCTATCATTTATATTCAAGTAAGCTATTAATCAATGTAATTCTACATGTGGAATTGTCAAGCTATTCCAATACGTCTTAGAATGACATGTCTGCACCTCTGGTCACTTTCTTCTTCTGATTAAAATTTATCATCAGATGAATTTAAACTTTACAATGTTTTGGACACCATTTACTTAAAGCGACATGATGGGAGTGTACGGTTCCCCCTTGGCGTTGTTTTTTACTCAATTATATGAAGGTTTTAGGAGAGATTCGTTAAAATATAATCCATTGCATTTCATATGTAGACAGTTCATCAATTAAATATGTCACAACGTCCGTTTTACTAACTATTCAATTAAGAATGCAAAAATTCGTACTTTAAACACAGCTAGGTGTCTTCGAGTAAGAAGTATAATATATATTTGACAGAAATAAGTTATTTCATACCCTTGTCAAGCCATGATTTGAAGACAATTTAATTTGTCAGTAGTTTAATCGCATTTACTCCATAGTCATATATTGCCGCCATAATCACATTTGGAAATAAATCATTTTGAAGGATACACTGTAAATTATTAAAATTCACTTCAAATATTTAGGTGATCCAATCTCCTGTTGGACTCCAGCTCATTTCAATCGTCCTTGGGTAGAGTACACAAATAATCACTGTTGGGTTTCTAATACATATTATTTGCCAATGGCAACGGTGGTCGAAGTTGGAAGAGAGAAGCAGCAGGTCCACTACATTAAATACTATCAGTGGGTGCCCATCATATTGGCCATTCAGGTATCATTGACTTATCTTTTCGCACTTTTCCTATGTCCCAACTAACTTTGAATATGACTAGTAAATTTGTAAAATATTCATTATCGTAAGCCAATGAAATATTGTGTAAGCCTAGTGTTTGTCATGGACTTTTGCAGCATTAACCGGATGCCAACTGAAATATTCGATAGACTAAGTTAGCGTTCAAAGTCTAATTTACAGTAAATTATCATTTGTCATTTAATATCGACGATAGTATGAACTGTGAACTCCCAATTATGTTCTCATTGCAGCAAGAGAAACAAGAATTTGTAAACAACAAGTAACGTTCATTATTCAATAAATGAATTAAGCAATATTTTCAAATCCCCTCCGTAGAGCAATGAAATAAAGTAAAGAAGAGTGCTCAAACTTAATGTTCTACGGAGTCATCTATTTCCCTGAGCTTTACTGGGACTAGGCAAATTATGTCAGGGGATTTCCACCATATCTGAAGACATTGGGATCACATACTTCAGAATTTTATTAATAATTTTGGGGTTATTTTGCAGAATTATTGTTATGCCGTGGTAACAGATGGGATCATATGACGAAATTCTTTAATGGGATTTTCAAGAGACGAGATTGGCATCAATAATTTTGTGCTCCTGCAGAATCCTACACTCATACAACTTTTTTAGACATAATTGACATTTCTGTTAGAAAATGTACAATTGTATATTTAAAGGAAAATGCCTCCAGAAAGTCACTACAAAATCCAATTGAGATATCAACATTGCTTCTTATAAAGATTAGTACATTCAGATTTGACCATGATACAATAAAAATTACAATGAATTGATTCAAATGGAAATTTCTAAAAAATTATTGTTAGAAAGAGAAATCCCATCTGCTTGACTTTTTGGCAAATTCCTTTGCAATACACATTGAATTTCCAAAATTCAATTATTTATTGCATGTGTTTACTTATCAGATCACCTGATGTTACCATCGACTCAATTACACTTCAATCAGATTCGTTAAATCTCGACAATCTTCGCTAAATCACTTACTTCCCTTCCGCTAGTTGCAACTCCCTAGAGAGCCATATAATTACAAGATTCTCCATCGCCCACCTCACAAATTAAAATACGCATTCTTCTTGAATTACCAACCAACGCGTTTTATTCTATTTGCGGATTTCACGCTTGTGATTGACGAGATCTCACTTCTATTAATTAATTGTCAATACCAGCAATTTAATACTTATCCTCGTCTAAACTCATGCATTAAGAAATTGCAGCAATAAGCCACCATTTCCATATCTTAGAGACGTAATTTAAATGAAAGCTTCGTTGCTTTGGAATAACGAATGCCCTACAAAACATAACTTTGAGATAGCTTTTTTTTACACTCTTTACTGAAAATTGGAAATGCTCCTTCCATGTATGAAATAATTAAAATTTCGTAGCAGAAATATCACTAAATTGGAAAAGGCAATAATAGTTTATGGCTACCAATGATGCATATGTATCATATACACATGCTAGGCATATCTCTTAGTAAATATTGAATTTTTGAATAAGAATCAGTTGTTTTATTTTTACTACTAATTTTAACGAAAATTTGTAGTGTATTTCTGCAGAAATTTATGAAAATTCTAGACTGATTAAACTATATATATATATATATGCATTCAAACATAATCACAAATCATACGGTACCCAGCCTAAATTGTCAACAATTAACCAATACTGCTTAGTTCAATTCACTACCTTACATAGTCACATAAGGCTAGCAACAAACTCTGCTTGCTCTTGAAGACATGGGACATAAAGCTCCGACCAATCATGAGAGATTACCCAAAAATACCAATTTGGACTGTCGAAAAATGAAATAGTAGAGCATTTAATGATCTCAAAATTTACTGTTAAGCGCATTATATCCGCTTTTAAAACTGAAGGCCAAAATGATTGAGCAAAGCTAGAAGGGATCCTACCAAAGTCCACAAAACGATCCAGAGGCTTATTACAGAGGATGTGAGTAGTATGATTTGGCGCGAGAACGCAACACAATTGACTTTTTGACCTTGGCGGGTATGTCTGACGTGGCTATGATGTAATTGTGTACTTTGTCCGTCTGTGTATCTCTGACGTCGTTGGAATATATTCTGGTTTGTTGGTAAACAATTTTGTTTGCAGTCTATTGTTTAAAATGTAACCAATTTTTCTATAAGCAATTTTCGAATTTCCATGAAATTAGGATTGTTGCAATCTATTGTTTAAAATGTAACAATTTTTTATTCATATTACATAAACAACTTTTAAATACCATTGAAATTCTATATGCAAAAATTCCACGTTTTTGGAATAACATTTTATGGCTAATTTTCTTCGGTAAAACTCGTAACTAGCAATTATTTTCAAATGAAAATACACCAAAGTACACAATTACATCATAGCCACGACGGACATTCCCGCCAAGGTCAAAAGGTCAATTGTGCCACGGGGTGTAACCCAAGTCATACTACTGATGTCTGTAATTTGTGGAAAAATAACATCCTGAGAATTGAGAAAGAGTTTGTCAGAGAAATAGTTGATTGTCACTAGGGCGCATCTTCCCAATTTTAAACAAATATAGTTTTTTTGGCAGACACAGAGTCAATCGTAAGATTACTGATACACGTGTTTTATGGCCAGCAATAAAGGAAGAATTTTTGTACAAGCCGTAATAAAAAATTAAGGATGATCCTATGTAAATACTAAAAACACATGTATTTCATTGCAATTCTGCTTTGTTATTGTTTCAGTTGTTAAAAAATTCAGTTAGGTTGTATCTTATGTAAGACTCTATGTTCAAGTCTGTATATACATAAATATACAGTACTGACCCTAAGTATTGCAATACTCATCTTCATAAATTATGTTTGCAATGATTTATACAGCAACTTTGATTTTTTGCACTAGGCCCAATTGTGTCACCTTTGAATTCAAATTTTAATGTAATTTTTTAATCAGAAATTTATTTTTCATCCCATGTACCTTTGAAGGGGTACACTGAAACTATCTTCATGAATATTCACGCTATATAAATTATAGTGAAAAAATAAAAATTAAGTGTGAGAAATTAGGCTCAAATTTAAAATTTTTGCGTGAATGTATTCTATTGTCTCGAAAATAATACCACTTAAATTTTGCTAAAATCCCATTTCATTAATAAAATTTAGATCAAAATTTGTGATTTTTACAAATTTTCACTTTTAATAATTCCAAATCTTCAGAATAAAATCATACAAAAAATTTACATTAAAGGAATTTTTGAACCTGAATTCGATTTTTTACTATAATTTACATAGCATGAATATTCATGGGGATGGTTTTTAGGTTAATCGCTGCAGAAATATATTGTGAAGATAATTGTTGCAATACTTATGGCTAGTACTGCATATACAGTTGCGAATCCAAATCAAGAGGGAATTGGTATGCATTCTATCGTAGGCCAAAAACCCAAATTTTCCTCATACTTTGAATTTTTTCAGAAAAACTATTCTATCGAAGTTTTCTATTCTTAAAACGGGAATTCCCTTTCCAAAGAGTAGCTATATGTAAACTCATTTAATAGATATAATCAAATCGTAGGCGTCCTAATAACATAACATTGAGGTATGCATACCTCAAATTTTTCAATGGATAAGCTTCTACTCAAGCACCTTGGTCAAAGTTTATAATGGAGAATATTCACTCTTGTGAGATCATATCTGGAATAAATACTACTGAAACAATTACACACCAAAACATGCAAAACATGCAATATCATTTAATTTTTTCACATTTAGAGATAATACAAGTCTAAATCAAAACAAATTTACAATATAAAATATAAAAATGGCATTTTTACAATTTCACAGGTTTTAAACCACTAACAGGATAAAATTAGGTAGATATATAGCCTTTGTAGAAATAATTTTCTACAGTGAGGTGTGGAAGAGACATTAAGCTAAAATCATCGGCTTTTGGTGTCATTAATATTATCAGTTTATTGTGCTTTGTACCTTGAGTTTTCTGATGTAAGTACAACCTTTTTGGGTGTTGCCTGAAGTCATTGGTAACTCAAAATCTTGGAGCAGCTAATCTTCAAAAATGTAGAAATCTGATCTTGACAACATCATGCTACAAGAGCCTTTTATAAGAGTAATTGACATGCAATTGAAATTAAATGATTACATAAAAAATTTGCAAATGCTCTTCTCAAGAAAGAATGTAATACAAATCTAATATGATTCAATTCATAACAAAATATGCTAATTGAATAGTTTTAAAACATTTTCAATAACTTCAAGCACAACACTGACATTATTGTAGTTGCCAATAATAGAAAGGGCATTCGCAAATAATGCTGGTTGTGAAAATTATCTTTGGAAACTTTTCTATCAAGTGGAATCCTTACATCTTCGATTCATATAAATTGTGATAGAAAACATATTTTATCTAATTGCAGTAAGCGGTTGGCTTCCATACAGAAAAGTGTCAAAAAACTAGGATCCCCAAAAACAGTGACAAATGCCTTCATTTTCTTCCACATACAAATAAAGTAGACCACCACTTGACCAAGTTATCTTAAGCATAAGTTAGCCTGGATTACATCTCCCATTATCTAAAAAGTATGAGCACACAAGGTTTCCACAGAAATGTATTCGACTTCTACCTACTGCATAAATTATTTTGTTTACTCTTGTATAAATTCAGATTATATAAATTGTTTTGTAAAGTTTCACAGTCTATTTACTATATGCTAATATCTTTTTATAAATTCATTGTTTTTTATGAATATTTATAATATATCTTTCATATTTTGCTTACAAATGTTGAATATATTGTTAAAAATATATATATGCATACATTCCAAGTTTCCAACAACTACCATCAAGCACTCACATTTCGGTTTTATTTTCACGCAACTCGCATATGATAAACTTTCTGCATATTTTAAATTATAATTTTTCAGGTCTATCGTTCTGCTAAAGCTGCTATCTCAATTTCAAAAACTTGTGTTGCGTGTTAAAAATCTTACTCTAAAGAATATAGGACATAGAAATGCATGTAATGCGTTTCACAGTTCTTTTCATGATTGTATGCAAATGGTAATAACATTTGCCTCACAGTTGTACTCCTAAATAATTAACAATGGGCAATAAACACACTGCATATTATGTTATATTTTCAACAAATATAATTTGTCAACAAAAAAATCCAACACCCTACACCGCAATATTACTCTAACCCTCATCAGGACAAGAAAATTTACATACTTAAAAGGTCAAGTGACTACATTTTATAGACTGTATTGTTAATAATTTTTTGAATTGAAAGATTGCTTAGAATACAATTATGATTGATGTTTAAATATATGCACGACAAAATACATTTCAAAAACTTTATTTTTGGTATACTAGATAATTGGTTTATTACAAGTATAGCATAGAGTTTGAATACATCAAATATGAAATCTTCATTCATCATCCCAATTTTCACAAAAGTAGCGCTTTATGACACTGCTATGTCTAGGGCAAGCCACTTTGTGGCAATTATAGCATATTGTACGAGACTGATTTTTACAGATGTCCATGACATGGTGTGGCATACATTAAGAGAAATACAACTTCGATTTAACATTTAATTCAATGAAATGTTTGTATAATTTTTATGTTGAAATTTTGTATTTCAATCTTGCGAGAAATGAGAATTTATGAGAACAACGTTAATGGGATGAAATAATTAATTCATAATAATTGAATAAAAAGGTTGTTTCGAATAATTTTTATGCTGTTAATCACACATTTTTCCTACTTTTCCCGCCATTCACTGCCTAAAATAAAAGTATTCCACAGATAGGAATCACATTTTAATATTATGCAATACAGTAAATATCAATAATGCATATACTATGCTAGAGAAAATCGTAAATAATCTTACTCTAGTAATAAAACCTAAAAATAGATTATTGGCATGGAATTTATAAGCCATTTGCTCATTGAATGTCATCATAAACTTACGGCGGAACGGTCAATGAATTTAGATTTCTCAATGGTGCCATTCAGTTACCTCGTTTTCCTTTAATTGTAAGGATTCTCCCATAAAATGTAATTGCTCAATATTTAAGAGAAATCAGAGGCACACATGTTTCCGTTTGAAAGTTGCACAAATTCGTGAATTTAATGCTAATTTGACTTTAAAAGGAAATATTTTATTAGTAGAAAACAATTTGAAAACATTTGAAAGTTTCATGTTTGACAAGTGTATTTAGTAAATTTCAATTACAGTAAATTAAAAACTCAAATAATTCTAATATGTTTCAAGGTTATACTTTTTATTACTACTTTTCTCAATAATTATTTCTTCAATTTATTTCATTATCCTCACATTATTGCTTGACTTGATAATAAATTTAATACCAGATTTAAGTCACATATTTCTGATTGCAAAATGCGATAAACCAAAAATAACGTTACATTATAGTTGCATCACATAGCAACTGTCCACGTTGTTTCCATAAAATGACAGATATTTTCCTACAGAAGCCAAATGTATGGCAACAAAATTTTGAATATTTTAGTAATTCGAAGCACGGAAAGCATTAACTATTAAATTTTTGAATAAAATCGATCAAATAGGGAAGCAACGTCAGACAAAAGATGCCGTCCACCAGCATTTCTAACGTTTTCCTACACAATGAATGTGTTTTGGAAATGTAAATAATTAAAATACTGCTTCTTTTATCTATCAGCATTAAACGACTTACACCAGCGTTACAATTGTTTAAATTTACTTAATGCTTAATGTCAAGAACTGTTTAGGCAATTTTTGTAAGTTGACTGTATTTTATGTATTAGTTTTGTATGCGCAATTGTTATATGACTAAACTTCCATTCTATACAATGGGATATTATTACAAATAGCTGAAAGCTTAAATAAATTATAAACACCTTCATACTTTTAAGAGTTTCCGCAATAATAAGGATAGAATTACTTTGTAAATCATCGAATTTTTTAAAACTTTTCTACATTTAAAGAAAACATTCTAAACAATGACAAAGACACAATCTGTAAGATATTTAAGACATATATCCTTGCTTCATTGCAACAGTTCCTTACTTTAAATAAACAAAACATTTTGAAAATCTACGAATTTACTGAATGATATACAGTATATATCCATTTTTACAAGTATTTCCCGTATTTAACAGTTGTGGTGTATCTGAGTAGCAGAATTGTATCAACCAACATCATTTCAGATTGTTCACTCGCGTTTTTAAGCAAGTCTAATAAATTTCTGGTCGTTTATTTACCATTTCCATATTTGTACATTTCCCTAAATAATAGCTGTAATTAACGGAAGTGGAGCAAAGAAATTTCATGCTAAAAAACGTGGATAATTAATTACTGGTGGTTTTCACACAATCACGATCACAACCTGTTATCTCAGGAATTATGTTCTGAAATAATCGGGCCTAAGTCAGGGGCAGTAGCGTATTCAAGGGAGGACATGGTGGAATGCCCCGGCAGGTTTTTAAAAGTGATATTGACAAGCTAGATAAAAAAATTTTGGGTAAAAAATGTAAAGATTGATATCTAATGTCATGAAATGCATTTTTAATAGTATTTTTAATAATATTTTAATATTTTCAAAAATTTTCGCGGAGCATCGACCCCGTCAGAAAATCCTGTGTACGCCCCTGGCAGGAAGGGAGTATGTATCAGTGCTTACTATTATGCCATTTGACAAGCGTCAACCGGCATGTCAAAAATCCTGATCCCATCGGCTTGCCAACCAGCCGCCGAGGTGAAATCGGGTTGAGACTTTGTAACCCAACCTGACCCGAACCCGATTTGCTAAACCCGAATCCGAAATGAAAATTTCAACCAGATTTCAGCCCGATTCAACCCGAATTTAAAAATCCTCAAGTATAAAATTAATAAAAATTAAAGTTCATTAAATGTGTATTTAAAATTCAAATTTTTTTGATGGTTTGAAAAATAATTTAGTATTTCGAAGGCTTCTATGGTGTCAGCTGCCAGTGAGGCACATCTTTCAGTCACAGTAAGTACACAAGGTGCCTTTCTGAAAACAGATCGACATGGAAATCTTTTTGTTTCGGAAGATAATTCATTCATGACAAACTGAAATACTAGCAGATGCACGAAAAAATATTTATAAATCTTAAACCTTAATTTTATTCTTCGTTCAAGTCATTCATGCTGATGATTAGTTTACTTTTGGATTTAGCAATTATCTTCTTACCATTATAAACACTCTGGATGCGGTTAGTTCTCTTTAATCCAATCCAAAATAATTGTTCTGTAAACAAGCTAACACCAAGTTAAAATGTCCTCGAAATAATACACTACAATGATCACAACAAATTACAATAATATATTAAATCTAAAAAAATTTTTCCCACCCGAACGCAACCCGTTTTGCTTTCAAAAACTCAACCCGAACCCCATTCCACCTCTGACCAGCCGGTAGATTTGAACCGGGTCCAACTCTGTTACAGGAGCAATAAAGTTGCACTTACAAAAGCTTTTTAAGTCAATGTATGCATATAGAAGTAGTTCCAATAGAATTCTATCAAACGAGGTTTTAGCCCAAATGGTTCGAAGGAGGAATGAAGTCTATTATCAGATATTGGAAACCCGTGCAAGAAAGTCATCTTGGAATAAGAGAGTTCGATTCTGGGAAATGCAAATTTGAGGGCTTTTTTCTTGTGTCTAGATCGTAAGTAAGCAGGAAACAGTAGTCTATAATGAATCTGTCATTGATCATCTTAATTAACAATATCAAATCAGAGAGATCAAGATAAAGATTTAATGGAAGTATGTTGATTGTCTGTAGTTGAATATGATATTCTTCATCAGTATCATAAATCCAACAAATTGCTTTTCTTCTGTAAGCCAGTTGTTGAAGAGCAGAAAACACTACAATAACAGACAATCGGAAGCACTAAAGTCTTAATTTTGATAACTGCAGAAGAGAGACGGAAGCTCTTCTTCTAAACATTATAAGTATTTATGATGCTCTCAAGTCAATATGAAACGAAAAACTTCCGCATATTGTCAAGTCAAGATCCTTCTCAGATTCTACCCTTGGAATTTCCTGGTTCTACATGCCGTTTGAAGCGATGGCTGAGCAACAGTTGATTGCATTTGTTCTGTGTTGATATCGGGACTCATTTGGAAACAGATGAAAAGTTTTTATCGTCCTCCCGCAAGACTCGAATAGAAAACGCCACATCAAATTACAGCTCCTTCACTCAAATGTTTATGGACGACAAGTAATAAAAAAAATCGACTTTTGACAAAAAGCCACACTTATTATTATATGTTTTCTTTTGTTGTTAGAGCAAAATGCTGTAATTAACGTGCCTGTGTAATCATCAGTGGTTATTACAAACAAAATTCAATGAGATTTATCTATTTTTCTTGAATATTGCTTTATAAATATTCAGCAAATATAGCAGCTATTCCGGCAAGTAATTGTCACGAGCTTAACTTCAGAAAAACACATCTTTGGGGTAAACATTTCTTAAATATCTGTATTTTTATTATATAGATTTTAAAATACATTAAGCTATAAACACAAATTCGATATAGGCCTATGAAAATCAATGGAATGCACTAGATCTGTAGACCTAAACAAAATTTTAAATAATATATATCTAAACTTTGAGCAATAGCTAAAAAAGGTATCAATTGAATGAAAACGGTATAAACGACTGAAAATCTACAAGGTGGCAGAAGCAAAGTTTAAAAGTATAGTTTGCAGCAAATTTATATCAAAAACAAAGACAAAGTTTCACACAAATATAGATAAACAAGTAGCATTTAATAATGCGACAAAATGGTCATTTTCATCAAAACTTGTATGGGATTGCACTCTGCATTTAAACTTGTTAAATGTCACAGCGATATATGCACTAAAGGTTTTTTGTCTTGTTTTGAAAGAAAGTAGTATCACAGGCTGTAGTGTTGGGTGATTGTGGAGGCTGAGGTATGTTTTGGGAAACCATAGCCAATACAAATCCCCTAAAAATTTTCATTAAATCAATTTAACCCAGTCCATGGATATTAAGGCCTTGTGGATTCCCAACAGCAAGACCAGAAACTTCTTGTATTTTAGCATCTTAGATAGCTATCCCCGATCGAAGAAAAATGGGAAATACCTGCTGAAACACCAATAGCTATGCACACAATTATATTGTGGAAAGTGGAGTCCAGTGGTTGCTCAATGATTCACTCTGAGTTAGTATCCGACAATTACATGTATTTGTTATCTATCCCATCTATGAAAAGATTGTTCAAATTTTCCAATTAATCATTTGTGAATTGTATCCTGCTCTCTTTGTGTTCTGAGCACAACCTTTGGATTGTTTTCACCTTCCGATTCACATTCACGAATGAATCGTAGACCTTTTGCGACAGAGAAAAAAGATGCTGGATGATCATCGGAAACATGATGTGTCGAACCTCCAATGTAAGCCAATACAAATATGTAGCGATAAATGTAAGATGTACATAGTAAAGATAAAACTAATCGTACCGCATTGCAGTGATGACCAATTAAACTAAAAGTTCATCTATAGTTTAACTAATTAGTTATAGTTAAAGTTAAATTAATTCATTTCAATAGTTTAATAACTATTAAATATTTAGTCAAAACGAGAAAGCAATAATTTAACTGTTTCTCAAAAGCATCGTATTTGACTGAAAATTGAAAAAATCGACTGAAAAGTGAAAACTCGTTTGATCATGTTTGGATACGATGATAAAATTTCATTCGAAATTGTTTGATGGGATTTTAGAATTTCACCGATTATCGTTTTTTGTTATATTTTACTTTCGTTATGATTAGTTAAATGGTTCAGTCTCGATTTGTAAATAGTTAAACTAGTTAGTTAAGTTAAACTGGTGAAAAATAGTTAAATTAATTTAACTGGTCAACCCTGCCGCATTTTATACAACACATAGTTTACTTAACCTGTTAATATTTTTCACATAAAACGCGATTTCACTTTTTCTTCGATTTAAAAGTTAATTGTAAGACAAGTGTAAACAGTTTCTGTTAAGAATTATAAATTAGCTCAATGTTTGTTACAAAATGTCAACCAATTATTTTTAAAGAAAATTAACACAATTTGTGCTCCTGTTGTAGTCGTCCTGAATATTTCAGATTAAAACGTCACCGTGAAGCAAAAATTCCATGATCAAATTTTTAATTATTAATAAATATTTCATTTCCTAATGGTTTATTGTAGTTTTGAAATCATGCTGTCACCGGGTGATTCATGCGTCATTTGATTACTTCAAACTTTGATTGTTATTAATTTTCAATTGGATACATTATTGTTAAGAGTTAATGTTTTGACTGAAGTTCAGCACTTAAAAATACTTCGAAATAACTCATAAGAAGTTGAAGAAGGGTTGGTGTTAGGCTTGGCTTGCGTTATCGTCAGCCCAAACCTATTATTATAAATCTTTGATCTAACATTCAAACCCCGAGCCAAGCCACCTAGATTTCTTATACACAAGCCAAAAACACAGAATACAAATAAATCATAAAATAATGTTTTTAACATGCTCTGTGTTTGACTTTCTTATGACGTTGTTAAATTATTATTAGTGTACAGGGTGTATCTTGATATTAACCTAACCCAATCTCGATATTTATTAACCTTAGGAATTATATCAACTCAAACATCATATTAATTGAATTTTTTATCAAGGTAACACCTAAGCAACTTCAAAAAGAATCAAAGTTTAATTTTCCAAGCAAAATAGTTTATACCGAGGCCGAGGCCTACGCCCAAAGGATTTTCCGTACGAAGCAAAACCATAAAATACAAAACACTCTGAGTAAATTCTAAATGTAGAGTCTTCAAATTCTGACATGAAATTCTTGAAGATGTGCAGGCAGGCAATATTGAAAAATCTGATAACCTAGTTTAGTGAAATGGGAAACTATATTTTGACTAAATGCTAAACTATTGGTCCGCAAATACCAGTCATTAAGTTAACACAAAGCAACTGAAATACGAAGGTGTCTACTTATAAATTTAATGTTACTTGTAAAAACTATTTTCATAGGTATTGCAAAATCACTTTATATTAACGTACATGCAAATATTCAGCTAAAATAATAGCTATACATATAGTTGGCTGCAAAAAAATGAGACTGAACACCTATTTTTTCACGCTTTGTGGAAATGTATTGAGACGTTTTAGAGGAAAGACAACGAGAATTTTATGAACTTTTAAAATGGTCAAACAAAAAAGTTAATTAATTAAACTGGTACTTCGTAATTATTTGAAAACACTTACCAAACAAATTGTTTTGCTTTGCAAAGTTTCTACTTGATTTCTTCGGAATGGAAACGTTGGAACAGCTTGAAAACGCCTTTGCGACATCGCAAATTTCTCGATCAACTTATTTTCGAAAGCTGAAAAAAATTCGACAAGGAGAATCTCTCAAAAGAAGAAAAGGAAGTGGACGCCCTCGAAAAATTATTGGAAAATTCATTCAGAAAACAGTCGCAATTGCTCTCAAAAATCCCTATATTTCTGGGAAAAAAATTGCAAACCGACTTCAAACTGAAGCCGACATCTCTGTGCATGAAACCACAGTTCACAGAACACTGAAAAAAAGTGGAGTTACAAAAATTGGCAGAAAAAATCGACTTCTGATTACAAAAGAACATCAAGAAAAAAGATTAAATTTCGTGAAAGATTGGAAAGACTACACTTTTGAAGATGTTTGGATAACTGATGAGTGCGTATTTCAACTACACAGAAACAAAGTACAAGTGTGGTCGTCAAAGAAATGTCCAAGACCAACAAAAGCGGTTCCAAAGTTCGACCAAAAAATTATGGTTTGGGGAGCACTTTCCTATCGTGGGTTTTATTTGAAAATTTTAGACGGAAAAGCCACAATCGACAGTCAAAGATATTGCCAAATTATAGCTGAATTTATGCCTTATGCTGATGCTTTATATGATGATGGATGGATACTCCAACAGGACGGAGCAACCCCGCACACGTCAGCAAAGACAAAAAATTGGTTTTCTGAAAATAATATCAATTTTTTGGCCACCAAGTTCTGCTGATCTTTCTCCAATCGAAAACGTGTGGCAGATATTGAAAAATGACGTTGAGAAGAAAAATCCGAAAAATATATCCGATTTAAAAGAAAAAATTCAAGAAAGTCAACACATTTTGAAATCTGAAATGAAGTCCAATTTAATGAAATCAGTTTCAGTTCGTTTGAATGAAGTTATTTCTACATGAGGAAAACAAATTAGACTTTGATGCTTTTTACTTATAGTCCTTTAATGTATCTTTAAAATCTTACCTTTCTTGAGTTGTTACGTTCAGTAGTTCAAAAGTAATATGCCTTTTTTCTAGTCTCATTTTTTTTGTAGCCAACTATAGTTTGCGTTTTAGTTTAGTGTATAAATAAGGCAAATTT
>CABFPE010000748.1:93296-124005 GCA_900660155.1 Hofstenia miamia
TTATATATATATATATATATATATATATATACCACCCTAGTGTTTCGTCATAGATTCACTTCAAAATATAATTGTGGTGATAGTTTGCTTCTTACCATCTGCTTAATGCAAATCGTATGTTTTTACTACTAAAGCAGCCTTAGTTTCCTTATGAATACTTTATTGACAGAAAACAAAGTAATTCAGGCTAGTTGTTCTTACACCGTTTTGTTATCTGAACACTATTAAGAATTTGAATGTCTTTGAAAACATCGGATTTGATATTGAAAAAAAGTATTTAATGAAAAATATTTTGATGTTTTCAAACACCAGGAATACTTTTTATGACAAATTTCCAACATATCGAGGAAGCACATTTACCCATAGATGTGTTCAAATCCCAAGATTCCGAAATTTTCAGATAGGTTTGGAGAACATTGTTTGAGAAATTGAACAAAATGGTTGGTGATATTTAAGGCACAATACGTTGCTTTGGGTCAAAATTTTCAGGCAGCAAATACAAACAGATTTACTGGCATGCATTCATCAAATTTTTACATTGTATTGTACAGTGTAAATTTGGGAAATATATTGGCAAATACTCTTTGAATCAGAACTGTGCCATGCCGTGTCGCGTTTGGCTGTGCTCATGACTTGCCGTATCTAAGATTTAGCCTTAGTTAAACTTATTGAATATAGAAGTGGCTGATGTTCGCATTTTTGTGAGAGGCACTCTGTTCACATGTATTCTCAATTTAGTCTTGTGTAGAGTAAGAAATAAATGAACTACAATGTTGACAACAAACAGACGTTAAAATTTGCAATATTCACAATTAATTTACGTAATTTACTGGAAAAATTGGCTTAAGTAATCAATAGTTTCTAATACTTTTTTGAATTCAGAGATTGACATGGACCAGGGAACGCAGGGCAGAGCGAGGCTTGGCTTGGACTGAGCCATTGTGAAATTTCTAAAACCAGACTATTGCGCAACAGTGCACGCAAGTCAATCCGAATACACTGAATGTTGTATAGGCAATATGGGGAATGATCATAACAATGAACATTTTGATGATTAAACTACGGTATTTCATATATATTTATTTACTCTCCTTAGTTGTTTATAAGACACAATATTCTTGCTTTGATCATTTCATTTGATAGAAAAATGAGCTAGATTGAAATTTTAAAAATTATAAGAACCGAGCTTGTGAGAAGATTTGAAAACGTGCCGTTCTGTACCGTGCTTAAAACTCATCGTGCTGTGCTTCCAAAATCGAACGCAACCCCCATCCGATCATTGGCATTTAGAAGTACATGACCAAATGTAATAATAAGCAATATTTTGTAATTAATGTTAAATATATGCATTTGCTATCAGATATTTTACATATATATATCCTAGCATCACAAACAGTGATCTAATTTTGACTATAACTTAGCAATGCCATTAACAAAAGTAGATGTAAAAACGGCACCTATTCGATAAGCATTAAATTTTCGGAAAAAATCCCTGCGCATTATTTAGCAGGATGCTTTGTTTCACAAAACGATAAAAATTCAAAGAAAATGGCTCAGAAATGCTCTTCATTTAAATTGACAGCAAGAATGAATGCTTCTTAAATATACGGAATAAAGAAACATTGAATTTTAAGCGTTAATAGCTAAACACGCGTTAAATTTGACAAACAAGTACAAACAATATAAACTTTGTCTAGTTTGACTTCAGTAAGCTGCGGAAGGTGTTTGAAAATTTCATAAGAGTTCAATAAATGGAAGTACTAATTTAATTGCTTTACGCATTTTAACATAAGAACGTAATGTTGCTTTATTTCAGTAGCTATTAAATTAAAATGATTGTGTATTTTAACACCTATTGTCAACAGCGAGAGTAAAGGCGCAAAAGCGTTTTATATTCAAACATTAATTTAGAAAATTTAAAAAAGGTAGCTGCGTCAATTAACAAGCTCAGCACGGCAGACATTCTATTTTTATAATTTGTAATAAATATGACTTTCAATTAGCCGGATCTGGTAATATGCCACATTTTTATAACAAATTTATAATTTGAGTCACTTCTTGCGCTGAATATAATGGGTCGGGTCGGGTCAGGTCATCTTAAAAAAGCTATGTGTAATACTTATTTTAAGAAAAAATGTAAACTTTAGTAATTTAAATATTGATAATTGACATGCTGGTGCGAGCTGTGACCAACCAAAATGAATGCCATTTTTATTGAAGTGGCATAGGTCACCTGACAGGTCTTTGCAATAAATAATTGAAAGTGCATAGAGTATATTTAGCAGGTTAAAAATTTGCTAAATGACTGTCACGACGTTGTGGGATTCACGAAGGAGCAAAATTTGTGATAGATTGAAATTTTATTTTCTAACGCAATCATTTAACTGACAAAACAATTAGGGGCGTATTTGTTGATATACACGTAATAACGGGGTAGCAATTCTATATAGGTCCGATCGGATCCAATTTGCTTGACCCGTTTACAACTCTGTTTCAAGATCGAATTGGAATCGTAAATATTCAAGTCTAACAAACGAAGCCTGCAACAACTGCATTATATTCATATAAATTGCTGCAAGAAATCAATTAAGTTCTCAATATTTCTCAAAAAAGCAAATGCCACTTGATCATAACTACATACATATTTTCTCGTGACAACAAAGTTTCTTGAGAATTAACTGTTACAGTGCAATTTTCAATAAATATTATGCCTTTATACTTGCTTAGATATTGGACTTAGGTGAAATTTCTTTTTTGGTTAGCTTGCATGCAATCCCCATTTTATTTCAAAACATAGGGTGATATATCCAAACCAAAGTTTACCAATGCTCCAGCATGTATGTGGTAGCTTATAACATGGGGCTCCAAACTTGAAAAAATCAATGAAAGACAATTAAATGCATTCAACTACAGATTTTTGCAAAATTCCAATTGCAACTGAAATGGTTGCAGTAGAAGTATCTGTAAATGACCTATAGTTTCACTTCTTTGCTACCCTGGTGGTCAAATTAATTCGTACCCGTCTTAAACATGCAAATCGGACAGGTCAATTAAAAATCGAAGCAAAACGTTTTGTACCACTTCGCTTTTTGCCTTCCCACGCCTCGTGAAGTTCATCTAGACTTTTCAAATTTTCGCATTGGTTTTTTTGAAGCATTTTTACATGTATTCAAATGCATTCGAAGGAGACTATAAATCTTGTAAAGGAGAAATCTGCCATTGGATGGTCTTACCAACGGATTGCCAAAGAATTCACGCTCAGCAAATCCTCAGTGCAGTATATGGTCGAAAACAACTATGAAAAAGTAAAGAAGAAACCTGGAAGGAAACCCGCCAGCTCAAAACGAGAAAAATACTCGATTAAGACCGAAATATCCCATCTGAAGGGATCGGGACAGACGGTAAATTCGCGAAAAATCATCGACAACTGTCTTTTGACTGCCTCTCGGAGCAACGTTTGCAGGGTCTTGAAGAAGATGGGCCTCACATACAAAATTCCCCAAAGCAATTAATTCTACTGCAAAACCACAAGAAAAAGAGGGTGAATATTTGCACTCACTGGATCGCGACCCGTGTATTACCCTCCTTTGCCCTGCCTTTGCTATTCGACATGATGGGGGAAGATTTCGTATTCCAGCAGGACAATTGCAGTGTTCACGTGTCCGCTTCATCGATGAATTTTTTTTGAGGAGGTCCACGATCTCCAAAAAAGTGGACGGCGGACTACAGCCATAAAATCTGGGAGAACTTGGACAGAGAATCGATCGGGCCGTTATGGACTTGAGTCTCCACGGCATCGACATTTTAAAGAAGTTATATGACTCTATTCCAGAATATCTTTAGTTTTGCAGAAAAAAGGAAATAAACTTCCCTACCAGCTTTGGTTTTTCCCTATGAGACTATTAGTGCAGGGATACAAAACGTTTTGACACAATCTTTATCAATTTTCAACAAACACATGATTAAGAATGGTAGGAATTTTTGACAAACAGTGTAGTGGGCATATAACTGGTATTTTGCGTGCTGAAGCCCAGAGGCGTATTCTTTACCACAAGGAGCACATGTTGCCTGACAGTGGAAGCTGCAGAGACTTTACTCTGCAGAAACTTGCTCATCAATCCTCAAAATGCATTTTCTTAACACCAACGTTTTTGGTGGATCGCGCTGCATCACGTAAATCTGAATCTTTAAGATCCCACAAAGCAATCACAAGGATCACTCAACTTTGCGAGCTCGTTGCGTAATACAATGCTCGGTATGGAGCAAATCTCCAACAATTGTTCCTAGATTCCCCAGATGCTATGACAAGAACGAATAGTTTCAGCTCCAGATATTAACACCAGTCGTCCTTCAAGCAATTCCATTTGGATGCTACGTGACGAATAAGGGTTGTCAATGTAGCTTGCGGTTCGCAGGGCCAGCTAGCATTTGACAGATTCTGAAGATTTCGAAAACTCTTTGAGGAGATTGTTAAGAACCTCTTTCGATACTGTCATACAAGCCAGTGTATTTAAAGAATCTTACAAATGACCTACACATTTTAAATATCTTTAAATGTCTTTCAGTGAATCATGTACAATTCACTAGTGAAGTTGGGGGTAAAATTAAGAGTTGTTTTTAGGTGCTTTACATTTTAAACGTTGCCGGGCAGTTAATAATTTTGGGTTACTGGCTTGGTGATGGTTACTTGTCTTATGGTATCAATGTCATTCGAGATTTTATCAATAACAAAGACTGGACGGCTAATGGAAGATTCGCCAGAATTTCTTTGTGTGATTTTAAGATAAGGACTCTTGGTAAGACTAAATTTGTGTATTTACACTATGCAATATTAAGCAAAATATCACAGAGCTATTGAAATATATAAACTATTAGTTACAATGTTTCCGCCATCTAGCGTTGAGAAACATGCATTCTTAACAAAATATTTCATTATCAAGTTAAATATAAGTGCAACTATTTCATCCCAACCTATTCCTAATTAGGAGCTATTCAATGAATTTTAGTGTGCCTGAAAAATATTACCACATATTTTGGTAAATTTATAAAGGTACATTTTGTTCAAAGCATTAAAAAAATATTGTGTTTTGCAGATATTGTAAGTCACTGAAAGTAAAACGCTATTTCCTATTAAATCATATATGAGGGGATATTGCACATAGTAAGGAGCTTAGGCTTGAAGTCAATGGTAAATCTTTATCATAAGGTTATTCATATTTAATGAAACCAAACATATGTTTGATCAATTATACTAAAAATTTTTCCAAAATTCATTTAAGGGCATGGAATTAGTAAATACTAAAGATATTCTAAGAACATTAAAATTTTGCTTAAAAGATTAAGACAAGTCCATTCTTACATAATGGAATACCTAAAGTATAAACTAAAATATCGCTTTTTAGACATTCATAATTTGAATAATGAAACTTCATGTTCAGTAAAAATTGCTTAACTAATTTTGTGATTAAATCAAAGTTTACGGAAAACCTTTCAAAATCCTTATCTAATTTTATGATGAATAGTCAATAAATCGTATATTCACAAGCGTGTTGAGATATTATCATCGATTATAGAACTGTGAAAAAAAATTATTTCAATTACGCAGTTGGAAGGATAATTCTGATTGGACATATTAGAGCACGTCTCATTATTGCAAATTATCTATTTAGATTTTGTGTTTTATTTTGAATATGTCGTTAATAATCTCTTGAATTCCATTCAAATAAAATGGAAAGACATATGATGAGTGGTTCTCTCAAATATAAAACATTGTATTTAAGGAAATCAAATTCTCATTATTCATAAGTAGCATACATGTATTGTTTGTGGATTAAACTTAATTTCAAACTGTTAGAAGAGATAGCTTGTAAACACTAAAGCTGGTGTTTCATTTTTTATCAATCATCTTTGATTCATTGGTTTACTGCCATTATTTACTTCCGAAAATCGAGATTAGCCAGGATTAATCTCAAATTTTAAAACCATTTAGCATCAAATCTTAGTCTTTAACTACGTAATAGAAACAGGATTCATACATGTATATGCATATATGCGCATAGGAAGCTTGATAATGTTCCTCCTTTAAATATAGAATTTTTTCAGTAATTAATTGGAATTATTTCAGATGTGGGCACAATTAATGAGACATTATTTCTAGCAAATTAAGTTTACGTTATAAATTTGTGATATGTGAATGCAAATTTCATGTAGTTGTTTTTATCAGAAATTTAGTTTCCTCCTAACATATATTTAAAGTCTTCCTAAATATGCATTGCAAGCAAAATGCAGCTGAAAAGTCAACTACGCTGGAACTTTTAGTACATTCACAGAATTTTCACTGAATGCACTTAAGGGCTAGAGGTTTGCGAAATATTAGCATTCAAAATTTTAAAAATATCGTTAAATTTCATATTTTGATGTAAATTTGGTCAATGCGATGGGATTACTAAAATTCCTTATTATTATTTTTCAAGAATCTTATCTGGTTACTTGTATTATAAACATATATATATATATATATATATATATATAACAGTAATAGAGATTACTAAGCATTTATTTGTTTGTCAACAATATACCTATAATATATTTAAACTTGATCTATAATATGCATACAGTAAAAATTCAATCGTTTAACAGTTGTATTTTGAATTCTAACATAGACTGAAATACAAATTAACGAAAATTCATTATATTAGTAAGGTTTGTTTTGCATTCTTTAGTTCCTAAAGATTTGTTATTATTTTAAATTAAATGCATTTAATTTTATTATGCCAAGGGGTAGAACAATTCCCTTACTTTGAATTTTAATAATGTTAGGTTATCTAATAAATAAACATCAATAAAAAATATATCTCTTATTGCAAGAAATAAGATTAATGAACAAAGTAAATTCGAAGTCTACCCAGTAGCCCTCTAGCGTAAGAAATTAGATTAATAGGCGAATGTATAATACCCTCTAGCGGGTGTTAGTAGCGTGGACTGCTGAATCTCTCGCGAGACTACACAATACCCGAGGGCTAGTGGCAAACCAGATTACCAGCCCATTGTAAGAGCAACTGGAACAATTGTCTTGTCGAAGAGATTCTCTTGGGTTTGGACATCTTTTGCGTGCATTTTGATAAGATACGCTGGTCTCTTGGTTTTGTGATTGGTTACTCTAATCTGTCTGCATTGGTTGATTTTCCATTAGAATAGGTGAGTCAATTGTTTGTCGGCATTTGTTTATGTATTCTCTTAATAAATCCTCTTATCACAATAAAAAATAGGTGAGTCTTTAAAATTGTTTTATGTACTTTTGTGTAAATCTTAAAAATCTCTTTGTGATATATAGTTTTTTAGAATTATGTTAAATAACACACAAATATTATGAGTGGATACGCAAATGTGTTACTTAATTGAGGACGAATTCCTAAATTATACCATATGGCGGGTCTTTACAATACTTTTAAGCTGTCAATGTACTTTGATGCAATGATATCAGGTGTAACTAAGTTCAAACTATTATTTTTTCTTAATAATTTATAGAGGCATTTAATTTAATAAATATTAAACTAGAGTTTGAAATATTTTAATCCATGCTATTTTGCATTAAATATTCCTTGTTTTTGTAATTGAACGGTTTCCTGATATCTCTGGAAGAAATGAAAATTGATCAAAAACTCATGTCAGGAGATATATATTACATAAGAACATTAAATGAATTTTCCGTATATTTTTCAAAGGAATAAGATGTCTTTAAATTAAACTTAATGGCATTTGTAAGAATGATATCTACTTCGCAATTAGTTACTTATTATATACAGATTACTTAAAATTTCTACTACGGATATGATTAAAATATGTTTGCTACTGAATTATAGCATTTGCAAATGATTTCCATTTACATATAATCATGAATGAATGTTTTCAATCTATGAACATAATTATTTCAATTTCTCATTTCAAAATTGACCTAATTAGGAAAAAATGGAGTCATAAAGATGATAAGGTATTCCATCGGCAACTTGAATTGCATCAACCATATCGAAAGTCACTTTAATTTTAGTTGCTTAAAGGACCATATTATCTTTTTCATTCAAAATTCCTTAAAATTAAGCATTGCATTATACAACTAAATAACTATCACAGGAAACCTAATGAATTTCCATTCAATTGGATATTGAAGCATTTTAATAGGAACTTAATTCCTTTATTCTATAACTTAATTTCTATAAAAGAGGTATCTAAGAAATATGAAATGATATATTTGCATTTGTTCAAATCTATTATATTATTTTCTATAACAGTTGATAATGCAAAATGAAGTAGACAACGAAATGAATTCCCAAATGCTCCCAAATAACACATAATCTCATTTGTCAGATAAAATAAATCGATAATCAATATGCAAAAAAATCGATAAAGAAGTATTAATTAACTAACCACCTAATTTAACAAAAATTAGCAATTTTAGTATGATCATATTATATGATGTCATAGTAATACTATGATTATAGAAGTCCTAGATACAGATGATTTATCATCAATATGATCTTAAGAATATGCATAGCCAGTAATGTATTAGAGGAATATTTAGTTTATTGACAGCACAGACATTAAGTTGCAATGTTCTGAAATGCTACTTAGGAGGCATACTCGTTGAGAAAAGCAGTTACTGTGTCCCCATACGCAAAGTAACACACAAGAAATTGTACATTATTATTTCTACAATTTCAATTCAAATTGCTTGAATTTATTCATTGAATATATCAGGATACTACAAAATTTTTTATCAACATTTAAGAGATATCTTTATTTCTGTAGAATTTTAATACAATTAATGTGATGCTTTCATTATGAAGCTTCAATATTTTAATATAATCGTAATACAAATAGCTGTTTTCATCCTGTTCACAATAAATTAGTATTACTATTAATCATAGTGAATAAATCAAAACAGTCTTTGTTTTACTCTAAAATGCGTTTAACTGCTCTCTAACCTACCCAACATAATTCAGTTCAGACTTGCTCTAATGCAAAATTTGCCTTAGCATTCTGAAAATATGCATCGTAGCATGCATGACTTCTATCTACAATTAAGTTAAGATTGTGAAAAAGTGCAACACTATGAAAGAGAAACTTAATTTCACAAAATTTTCTGCATAAGAAAATCATTATAAGTCCATATTTAATTATTGACATCTAACTGTGTATTTCTTTGAGTATATATGCATGCTGATATCATTAATGCATCACAAGATATTTATAAGATTACACTTTAAGGAATTGCATTTTTGAAGTGGGTCTGGTACCATCTAAATTTGCAATACTAAATATCATTTCTATTTATCAAATTGTTTTTGTAGGGTCTAAACGTGGATTACAGTGCCACCAATTCCACTGCATCGCATCGTGCAAACCCAAGAATCCGCCGTCAGCGAAATCAACCTCGAGAATCTCATCAACGTATTGCTGAACAGAAGTCTGAGAAACGCATACAGGCAACAAAAAATTTTTAAAAAATTTATAGTGAAATGCTGAACAATCTATTGCCTTTGCCTAATATGCATACTTCAGGTACTAAATTCTATTCAAACACAAAACTTGGAACATATTCTTTTAAAGTTAAAGATATAGTTTTAAATTCTTCTAGCCAGCGCTACGTATAAAATACAACAAAAATCTCATGACTTTGTATCTTGTAAGCTTAGCAAATATGGAATTTCTATAAAATTTTACATCAGCCCATTTGAAATATTTTATTATTTTAATTAAAAGTTGAAAAACGTGTAAATTTTCGTGATAAGTTTGATTTGATTGATCACAAACATTTTCAAAATTGAATTAAGCTATCTTCACTACAATGTTTCTAATTTTATTACTGGAAAGCATTTTAATTATATTTAATTTCTGGACTCCAACACTTGGTTTGTCAGCGCACTTAAATTTTAGCCAATTTTTAATTATAATATTTCAAAATTTAAGCCCTAAGAAAGATCTTCAAATAGATCTCTTAATCTCTTAAGCTATGTATTAGACTGCGAAAAATGCTGAACCACTAGTTAAACTGCTTTCGTAAATTAAAAGATATTTTTGCAACACAGATAAGCTATTAGCTGTCAATTACATTTCATTTAGCACCGATAGCTTTACCTTAATGCCATTTGCATAAAAAATCAATACTTGTAGTTGACCTAAATTCAATATTTAGTAAAACCTAGTAAACGTTTGAAGGATTTTTGGTATTGAAATCTCACATGTTTAAACTTAAGAAACCAAAGAGCCTTTGAATTGAAAATTGAATATTAAAATTAACAACAATATATGTTACTTCATTAAGTATAAACTTATAAATGTATGAATCTTGGAAATGTATTAATAGGCCTATACCTGTGTATTTACATACTAAACAAATTACCGTCAATTAAATTTTATGTTAATCATTACCTACAAAAATCATAATGAAGCCTTGAAATTATTAGATAAAGCTTCCACAAGCGAACATTCATGATCCCAATATTAATCAGGCATTTGTGTTAAAATAAAATTTCAAGGACATGCAAAATTTAATTATAGCGGCAAAACTTTAAAATTTTATTGTTGTCCTACTTAAGGCTTCTTCTAAAACCATCAAAGGAATAATGATCGGCAATGTTTTAAAAGCTATCGTTCAAGGAGGCCAACAAGATTGTGATTGGGTGGATCGGTTAAACTCTCGATATTCTTCAGTCGTTATAGTGATTTTGGCCTTGCTAGTCAGTACAAAGCAGTATGTTGGTAAGTCTATTAAATAAAAAAATATCTATATAATTTATAGAAATTACATAAAAATAGATTGTTCTCTTTCAAACTGCATTGTTGATTACAATTTAATTTCTTGTGTAGAAATTCCAAAATTTGATGAAGACGTTTAATATAGGATGAAATTCTCTATAAATTAAAATATTTGTTTTCATTTGGAACGAACTCGAATTACATGATTTTGATAAAGGTGATTGCATATCTAGATGTTGATTAGTTGAAAAATGTACTCATTTTAAGAAAATTAACCCTCTTCTGCATGGCTACGTGACAAATATTTATATTTAAGAGTACTCATTCTCAAAGCATATAAGCACAAAATTTTTAAAATAATCATGCAAATTCAATTTGTAGCGATTTTCTACTATGTTGTTGCATGACAAGGTTATAGAATCAAATGAAAATCTTTTTTTATATGAAAATACAATTCCACCGCTTTGTTACCATATGGCACATTGAATTTAAAAAATATATATATCAAAATAGAAAAATTACATGAGCGTACAGAAAAGAACTGTCACCTACCCTTTCACTGTAAAAAATACTTATCTAATAGATCAATAATATTTCAAAGGACAAAATATTGATAACACGAACAGTAGATAATATAAAATCTCTCAATAGTTATGGATAGTCACAATGATGATTTTTTTAAAATTTTAGTATCATTTATACGAATATTAAATTTTTTTTATTTAAGGCATTGAGTCTGAAACATGATTCATCTATATAACAATGCCTGTTGTTTGAGACTAATCCTTCATGGCACAAGCGCGCTTTTTTATTTATTTATTATTTTTTGAAATGTGGTTAATTAGAGACTAAGTCACGCCCGACCTTCTTGAAGTATTCTTTGAACAGTGCCAGCATAGAATTGAAAGCAATTATGCGAGAAATTTATCACATCCATTGAATTGAATTACAAAGAAGTGCTCATTACAGAAAGTTGCGATGTATTCTGAAGCACATTCAATTCATTTGTTTGCATAATTTATTAAACAAAATTCTGCCAAATTCAATTAAATTTGAAATTTAACTTCTGCAACTGCTGTTATATCTTTCTAAATAATATGGACAGCAATAGAGATTTATGAATATTTTTTCAAATATTTATTATTGCAGTTGAACTGTGCAATTTACGTAGACAAGATCAAATTTGAAAATGAGCAAAAATTTTGCCCAATTACATGTTAAGTTGAAATACATTACATCTTGATACGATACAAGTTACACAAATCTAAATAATGTTGCTCTAATCTCAACCAGAGATGGAAGTGGGGCTGGTCGACCGATGGGGCAGGGTGGAGTGGGTATTAGGCAAGATTTTCTTAAAGTGATTATCCATGGGGTAAAAACACAATTGAGTCGAGAAAACTGAACCAAAAATTGCCAATTTTTGAAATAGTAAAAGGAATTTTCTTACATCAAAATTTTCTGCTTAAATAATTTCGATTGACTTAGAAATTTAGTTGCATTTAGTCAATTACCATGCATTTCTAACTCTTGGTGAAATTTGATTATATTCAATAATACCAACAAGATTTATTATATCTGATTTGTCATCACTGGAGCCTTCCATAAATATTTTGCATAAAATATTAGCTATATATTATAGTTAAAATTAAACTGTATTTTGCTATTACTAATGTTTTTTATTGGCATCACGTTTGTTATTAAATTCAAATTGGTAGTAATAATAGAGATTGCATTTGAAAAAAATGGTTTTGTTATTATGAGTAGCAAGGACTCAAAATATTTGGCAGTGGTGGCATGGTGTAATCCTATGAAAATTTTAATAGAACAAATATGCGTCAATAAGATATCACAAGTAATTTTTGGAGGAAAAATTTTTTAGTGGGGCAATTTGGGGCGAGGGAAATAAAACGTGGAGCAATATGGGACAGATGAAAGCAGATGGAAATCGGGTAGGGCACAAAATCTGTGGGTGGGGCAGGACAGCTCACAAAAATCTGCCCCACTTCCATCTCTGATCTCAACTTTTTCAAATCATATTAATTTACTCGGATCCAATGACCAAGACCAGGCTACTTAAAGCTAGGAGTGCCACAATAAATTGTTCGCAAAACTGATATAATAGCTGAAATACTTTCGGAAAAAGTGAATGTTTTGGGAATAATTTTGGAATTCCTGCAAATATCAATTTCGTCTACATAAAAAATTTAGGCTATCAATATACTGTATGTAAATATCTTCACTCGCACAGTAATTGTAATAAAAATAATGAAATTAAGTACAAAAAATCGAATTAAAATGCCATCTAAATATAAAATAGCCTAGGAATAGAGCAAAACAATTATTAGGTGAACAATATTTGTCCAACAAATATTACAAAGAAGCACCGAAATACGGAATTCGTTAATACAGAAGCAGTATTAAAAACAATTTCTAGAATAAAATTTTCAATTTCAATTGAATTGGCAAACATAGCAGTTGTTGTCTTAGGGATGAGTTGCGATGAAATTACAAAATTGTCAATTCAAATAATCTGTAGAAACTGCTGTTTTCTATGCGTATTTGGTTAATTATTTTTTTTCAATGTATTTTGTCAGAGACATGTACACAATCATTGGAATTATAAGCTGTTCTATTTTATTAGACAGCAATGGGCAATAGAAAATGTAACCGACATCTTTAAATCTCCTATTATTAGCATTAGGGTGGTCCGCAAATATATGGCAAAAATAAAGCATTCAAAATTCCCCTCGTTCCCTTTATTTTCATATTCCAAGACATGTTTTGGAATTCCAGTTTAAATTTCCGCTCAATCAGAGAGCATCTAGCGGTGGCGCCTAAGCATAGAATTCAGGAGTAGTCTGACTTCGAGTTTCTTCGAAAATCATTTTATGAATCGTAATCAGTGGAAGGGGTGGTAATTCCCTCCCGGGGAAAAATAATTAGCTACCGGAGCAACATCATTAGGCTAATATACAATGAAGCGGGCAGAACTTATATGAGACTAGAATAGATCTAGCAATATGTTCTGAACCAAATCACTTTGTAAACTATCATAGGAATCATATCTATTACTTGAGTGCCATCTCTTAATTTGATGCAATAGTCCTCAAAATTTAATCACAGACTGTATTAAGCATTTGCAACAAGGGCGTAATGGGAGTGAAAGCAATTTCGAAAATTTTGTATTTTGGAACACCCTAATGAGCATACATGTATTTGGATTTAATTATCTGAATTTTAGGTGAGCCTATCAATTGTTGGTGTCCTTCTCATTTTTCACGTGCTTGGGTTGACTACACTAATAATGTCTGTTGGATATCAAACACATATTACCTTTCTCTTGAACACGAAATTAGAACCGCGCGGAAGAACGACATTACACATGAAATTCGATATTACCAATGGATACCACTACTTCTGGCTATTCAGGTATTTTTTCTATTAGCCTGAGGATTTGCAAGTAATGAATTCGATTGATAAATTTTAAGTCATACTTTCTTATACCGATAATAACCAAAAATTCGTTTTCAATTCGCAGCAAGAATGATGTTTCCTTAGGACTTAAAAATGCAATTATTAAAATATCAGTTGGCATGCAACTAGTCAAATATTCGTTAACAAAAACATTTTTTTCAATGAATTTTTTATAAAATGTAGTTTGATAAAATGTTGATTTGAAAATTTCAATTATTTCGTTTAGGCATTCATGTTTACACTTCCTCGGCTTTTTTGGAGGAAAATGTCATTGGCGGCGGGAGTAGACATTAACAAAATGACTGTGACTCTCACTAGTTTTGAATCAGTTATGGATCCAGAGCGGTGGGATAGAACACTGTGTTTTACTTCAAATCACATAGATCGCTTTTGCTGCAGTCAGCGTGGCATTGTCTCCTTCAACTCAACAATTCGAAGATCTATTCATAGATTAATTTTTCCCCTTTGTAGTCACCGTCGAGGAAACATTCTCATTTTTAACTATCTACTTGTCAAGGCGCGCAAATTGCTTTACATGCTTCAAAACCACTCCATTTACTTACTATTAATGTCTTCAACCTATGCATTTTTATGTAAATCTACGTTAACATGCTTGAATCATTTATTCATACTCATCTACACACATACCTTTCAAAAATCACTTTTCTGTTATTTGAATGTAAAGCAATTAACAGGTTCTATACTTGTGTAATTTGTTGGCACAGATTTTTACACTTGATCGTTGGCTCGGCTCAAACTACCATCAATATGGCATTGAAGTAATGTATCAAGTTCTCCAGGGAATTCCATGGGCCGGTGGTAAACGATTCCCACAAGTTACTTTATGCGATTTCAAAATCCGTGTACTCGGTAAATCCTAGGCTTTCGTTTTTTGCAGATCTCTACAACTTTTTAACAAATCATATATATATATATATATATAATATATATATATATATATATATATTTATTTATTTTAATTTGCATTACAATTTTAACTAAATTGAAATTTCGTCATATATGATATTCAGAATATATATTGCATTATTTTTAGAAATTTCAAAGATAATTTTTTAATGAAAGAAAGCACACATTGTATAATTATAATAAATTCTACTAATATAACAATGTTTGCTTCCTAAATTTGCCTAATAACATTGAATGTTAAGGCTTTTCATCTTTAATATCCGGTGTTCAATAATTTGATTTAAACTCTTCTATTTCAATACTTTGGCGAAGACAAACTATAGCATAGTCTATACTAGCTTTGTTCATTGTAATCAATGTTTTCTTTATTTATATATTTTTGAACGATGAAACTTTCTAAGCCAAATATTTTGAATGATATTATTTGAAATTGTACATAGTGGTTATTACCCAATTTGATTTTTGCAATTATAAGCGTGCTTTAAATGCATTAAATTAGAAAATAATGATAGCACTGGCTTATAGAACCAATTTTGTTTGTCCTAAATGGAATTTTAAATGCTGATTTCAGAGATGCAATCAGATTTTTTCTAGCACGTATAATTTCTATGATGAAGCCATAATTGTAAATACACAGATTTACCAACTTTATATAGACAAATCACTTTTTTTTAAATTGTACTGTACTAGTCTAATATATTTCTTAGTTTCTTAGGTAATATATGTGTTAGGAATAATGGCTAAATATTTGATAATTTACAATAACCTTTAATGATGAAAATTTGTTGCTAGTTATTTTATTAATAATTATATTTTATAATAACATTTTATAATTATATATATATATATATAAATTTTAAAACATATTCGTACTAGAAAAAATCTATAGCCTGATTTGGAATTAGCATAGAAAAATACATTCACATATTTATATCTCTGATGAAAAAAAAATTTCATTTTGTTGACCATTTTAAGTAACTACTTCATTGCTTACAAATGTTAGTTTATGCAATTGTTTTAATTAATAAATATTCGAATAGCTTCCCTTTTTCTTCCTTTTTATGTTAGCTCAATTATCAATTTTGGCGGGCGATTGGATGATTTGTTCTTATGAATGCAATCTATCTAAATTAATTCAAGATTCTGTACAAAATGTTATAATAGAGCTGCTATAACTATAATAATTATAATAATAATTTCTGTATAAATGGCTTGAGAATAATAAGGCGATGTATTTAAAATTTACATAGACATATATTTAGTACATAACTTTCAGCCTTTTACATACATATCATACTATAAGGTGGCCATGAACTGAAATATTTTTTACAATTTTGTGGGGCCGGATAAAATTTTAAATACTACCAGCATATAAACAAGCAAATAGCTTAAAGCAGCACAAATTCAGTATATTCATTTGTAAATTAGTAAAAATATGTGAAAATAATGTACATTTGAACATAAATATGTTTGATTAAATACAGCAAAATATTATTTTAGTTAACGACTTTTGTAGTTCCAAATTAAAATATAAAATATTTTGTTTTGTCCTACAATTGACTTATAAAATCATCTAAAATGTGTACATAATTTCAGAGTCATTTATTGTATTGAAAATCTATGCAAATAAATAAAATGATCACATATTTATTTTTCAGATTGTTCTTTTAAGAAAATCTATTGTAACAATTATAAATAGATTGGAATTAGGAAATTACATATAAATGTATTTCGTAGCATCAAGGTTAGGCCAAAATTTACCAATGGCAACGTTTATGCAGTGAGTATCATCAACTCAAACTGGGAGTATATTCACGTTATAACCTAAACTTGAAATGACTGTCTCATCCAGTTATTAAGCGGATAGTCCCATTACAGGTCTACTGTTAATATTGTTGTATAAGATGTACTAAAAAGGGAGTTGGCTACTGTGGATTTACAATATTTGGTCCAAGCCATATCCAGTAAACCCTTCCTCCAATGTCATAATTCACTCCCTTAAGTCCCAAAATTCACCCCTGAGATATATCCCCCCCCAATGAATACCCTTGATCTTAGCCATACATCTTTAAACGAATATTGTTTAATATTATTACAATTGATATTATACAATGTTAGACTACTAGTAACTCACCAAACTATTCGTTATTTATTTATTTTTTCAATAAATTATATTCCTAATCATTGAAAACAGACTTTAAATATTTTTAGCGTATTCATTTACAAACGTGACAATAATCTCAAAACCGCTACATACATAGTTATTATAGAGTGACAATATGAGCTCATCATGGACCCGAACCTACCAGATCAGAATTTTGAATACCCGAATCCGACGCGAATTTTTTCTACCCGAACCTTACCCGACCCGAAACATAGATTTTGATTCGCAGTACTCACTTGTTGGATCCTTGTCTTATAGGGTAAGCATAGCCATTAATTGGTATTACATAACCTTGTAGATTTTCTTTCAAATGGATTGATGGATGATATCCGTATCATTTGTATCGTTCAATTGTACCCGACCCGACCCAACAATTTAGTACCCGAACGGACCCAAAATCCGAAATCGGGTCGAGTTTAAACGGGTACCCAAAGTCACTCTCTAATAATAATCACCCATGAATACAGTTCATACTATGCTGACTTGTTCCATATTTTAAATTGTAACTATTAGCTTTAGCTCATAATCTGATCTTCACACTTTGGCTGTAGTAGTTTATTTGTATACTTTAGTGATCAGAATGTATGTTTAGGAAATGTCCAATCACATACAGTACAATGCGTTTTAAGTATCAACTTATTCAATGAAAAGATTTATCTCTTCGTTTGGTTTTGGATGGTCTTCGTTACGATCGCTACAACAATAAACTTTTTGGAATGGATTGTGCGATCAGCATGCTTCGCAGACCGTTTGGGCTACATTAAAAAGCACTTGAAATTTATGGACAGATACCGGACTGACGAGGACAGAAAAATGTGTAAGCGCTTTGTAAACATGTATCTTCGTCCCGATGGAGTATTTTTAATTCGCTTATTGGCCAAAAACACAAACTCTATCATTGTTTCCGAATTGGTCGCGCAGCTATGGGACAATTACTTGAGTAAGCCAGTGCATGGTAGAGTGCATCACGGTAACTACCCCACTCTGCAGCAGCAGCGAAAACTACCAGCAATCAGCACCATCGACAACAATAACAAAATCAACAATTTCAGTTCATTCCCACGAAAACCCATGAAAAACGAGCCTTTTCCAGAAGAGATTGTCGATGTGTAAGATTAAATTTCAAATTCAAATGCTTATTGATATAATTTGTAATATTTAATTGAAAATTTGTAATGACTAGATTGAGAAATCGTAGATTTTTTATATATTTTCTGTTCTTTGACATAATTTCCAAAAAGATAATCTATTAAACTTAACATATTCAATATAAAATGAGGTACTTATATCATTTTGAATTAAATAGTCCATTACAGTCAACCCTCAATTACCCATAACCGTGGATCAACATAATTCGGCGAAAGGCGAGGCCGGCGGATAAACGAGGTCACACATTTTTGATATCTTGTCTATCTGAAATGGCAAAAAAATCATCGTAGCCAGAGAGTGGCAGATAATCGAGGGTAGACTGTGTCTCATAATTTATAAAGTATATTTCGATTTACACAACTGTTAAAATTTTGCTTTGTCAAAATTTTAAAATATTTTCTTATAAGTTTGCGCTTGTCTCTTAAAGGTATAAAACCTACACCATGTAAGTTTAAAATCGAGAAAAAGAAATGTTATCAAAATTTCGACCACGTGATACTTTATCCATTTTTATAGACAATGAAGCCATAAAACAATGAAAATGCAATAACTCTAAATGCCATATTCAATTACTGCCAAATCTTCTGTACAAATTTAGTGGCATTTGAAATCTCCTAATAGTTCATAAAATAAAATAACAACAATATATATACATATTGAAATATGTGTGTTCAAAATGTACTCAAGCTAATTCAGATATACAGTTTATTGAAATGCAATTGTAATAAATTATTTCAGGAGTATTACTGCAGAATAGTAAAATATTGAAAAACATGTATTAATTCTAAATTGCATATTTCACATTTATATACAAACATCCTATTGTAATTTAGGCTGTGATATCATTTCCTAGGTAACTTATAAGTTCAAATCCCGTTTCTGAAGCAAGCCCTTCTACCTGCTTTTGAAGCTCATCTAGTTGACCATCTGCTTTGGACATGTAGTCATCTAAAAATATGTAAATTTTAAGTCTATTGTAGCATCTAAGAATTTTGCAATTCTGTCAATTATTAGGCCTAACCAAAACAATCCTATTTCCAATTCATCAAAAATACAATTCATTCTATTATTTTATCTTTAGCCGAAATACCGGAGCTATGTATGGTTAAAGTTTTATTTGAGCAAGAATTAGAATTATGAATTAAGAAATTTTTGATAAAATAGAATGGAGCTAATTATCTACTGATTAAATTAGCCTCGAAAACTCATTTTATTTATTTCAATTTCTCGTGAAGGTTACTGTAATAATTTAACAATAAGCACTATTACAGACTTGAAAGATTTCCTATAATTATATTACTTCCCAGTCTTCTTCTGAGAAGCGAAAAATAGCCATTTGTTAATTATGTTATGTCGAAAATGACGTTAGCTGAATTTGAATGTACAGGCGTAATATATATTGATGATTTTAAAATTAATTGTACCGTCTGCAACGGCTGTGGTAGACTAATACTAAAAATAGCACTCGCTATCTCTTGTACTTTATAAATCTTAACTTCAGAAAAAAGTAAAATTGTTTTCATCTAAAAAAACTATCAATTCATTAAAGTAAAATGCTTCATTCCAAACTAGTTTTTTTAATTTATTTGATGCTTTGACACACATAGAATTCCCAGTTTAATAAAATTAATGCACAGAAAAGTGTATAAATAAATTTGATTGAGCCAAAATTTTATGAAATGATAAATGGAAGTCTGTAGTGACTGTTCTCAGCAGTTCCTGTTAAAATTAACTATTTTTCTAGATTTAGAAAAGATAACTATTTATACAACCAATTATTTAAACAAAATTTATGATGTGCGTTTTTTAAAATCTGATATCTTTACATGGCCATTTATACATTGTGAGCATTTAAGATGATAAAAATTTATGTTGTGTTACTGAATATTAATAAATTTAGTAATAATATGCGCATATTTTATCATTATGCTAAAATATGCATAATTGGTCAACCAATAAAATTAAACGCATATAGAACAAAGACATTCTTTAATACACAAAATTTGCGTACATATAGCAAAATTTTGCAATAAATTAATTTTCTTAGATCTCCTAAATATTTTATCTTAAATTCCAAGATCTTAGTTTTCATGCAATCTTGCTTATTCTAAAATAAAATATTCGTATATGAGGATTCACTGACTTCTCGGTGTAGTTAATCATCTAAATTGTTTACTTACTTAAATGTTGTTGCGTGGATTTGCATTTATCAGCTATATCCAAAAAGATCTGTTCGGTAAATCTGGTCATATCTTCAACCGTTCTAAGTTTGATGGGATGCGGCTCTTGTTCCATAGTTTCGTTGCATGTCTCTTTCTAAATAAAGAAATGTTCAACATATACATGTAAAAACAGTTATCACTAATATAAGCCATACTTGAAAGCAATTCTAAAAATGATCAATCTGACTCAAACTGCGGCAGTTCTGCGTTTGTCAGTAGGTCGTGAATTTTAGCTAACGTTCAAAATGAAGTAAGATTTAGTAATTATTAACAAAAAGTCCGACCAAATAATTCATAGTAAACAATAAGGGAATTTTATATCCATTGCTTACCAATAATAAAAATGTTCTCGAAACGCAAAATGCGATTTAAGATTTCTGATCCAAACTAATTTAAACTATTTTAATGGTGAATTTTCTTGTTGTGTAAAAAGTGAATAAAAAGGTCGATTAATGACTTTAATAAGAATTTCTTATAATTAAAATATATAATTATACTTATTTGTTAAAAAAGTCTTGTTCAAAATTTGGCCGCGACAGAAGAGAGACTTTGTGCTGGGAATCCTCTAATATATGCATAATCATGTATAATATTTTCATACCTGAAAAGGATAAGATGATTTCGTATTTGTTGCTGCCAAAATAAAGGGAACACTGGACTGATTGGCTTCAATTTGATTTGCAGTGCGTTTAGCTTCAAGATTCATTTTAAAAGAATTGTTGTAATCACCTGGATCTGATATCTTTCCAAACGCATGGCTAATGAGTGCTAAAGACTTTTTATGAAAATTATTCGAAGTTACATTTTTTTCTTTAAATATAGGAGTCTGTAAGCTCTTTGATTATTAATTATTAAAGTGAAATGACTGAAAGGATGACATAAATTGAAGTAAGCAATCAAAAGTTTGGCATTATAAATTATGTATATTGTTAAAATTATTGGGCCTTTACCAAAATTTACAGCTAGCTCAAATTTTGTTTATAGTTTTGCTGTTCCTTTCAGTAACATTGCAGTGGCTTTGCACCATAGAGAAATTGAGCCTCTCCAATGTTCTGAAAATTGTCACAATGTTTGAAGGATTTCTACTACTTGAATATGTAAATTATGCCAATTCAATGCTGATATCTACGATATCAGGTACAATTGCATACAAAATTGATTTAAATGCCAGCTGGGAACTAATAATTCGTTTTTCTTCTACCCACAATGATGTTATGGAAACTAAATATTATACGTTTTTACGTAGTTCAAATATATAGGATTAGCACCCCAAGGCAACAGAACTCTGAAACTTTTTAAGTTATGAGGGCATATAGGATTTTTACAATTGTCTAATCTTTGTCTACGTTCACTTGATATTAATTAATCGTCATTGATTAGTACATTCATTTTCTTAAGCAATTTAGTTAAATCTGCTGTTAATCCAACTGAAGGATATTTGTTAATTTTAAATAAATCAAAACTAATAACAAAATAATTAAATTTTCAATGCATCTTCTATGACATACAGAATGCGTCTGATAAGTTGACAAGAAAGAATAAAAAATCATACATAATCAATAAATAACTACATTTCAATCCATAGAGTCTCCAAATAAACACGCCAAACAAAGAGTGTCAGTACCGGCGGTAGAGGATACAGAAATATTTTTAGAGGACAAATTTAATGCTATTTGCAAAGTTGGGCATTACAAAAATTCTGTATGTAATTTTTAAGGCACTATTGTATTGAATTTTTCATATTTTACAGGGGCCAGGCCTCTTTTGCTTCCGCCTTTTCTGCGACTTCTAAAACGCAATTGCAGCACCTCAATATCGAAGTAAGTATGCATTGCTGAGCACGCCATGCAAAGTTTTAAATAACATGAGTTGTTTTGAACGATTTTAAAAATATAAGTGATAACAGGATGGCAAGTTTATTTTTCTTTTACTTGAACTTTGAACCGCATCATATATAACTACAGATTTCAAAATTCATAAATGTTTTAAAAATGATTTAGAAAGTAGTAAAATTTCACATACCATTTGAGGAATATTTATTTGCTGTAGTCCGTTTCCTTTCATCCCAAGAATCTAAAAGACATAATCAGTTATGCTCAATCAAAAAATATTATCTCAGGATGGTTATGAAAATAATTCCAAGATGATATATTTTTAATATTGTACATATCAAACTAAAGCTTTCCATTATTTTTTTATTGGGGCAGCCGAATGAATTGCTTTATAAAATTTACTTTGCATGGCAAAGTAAACGAAAATGAGCATTTTTATTCATCAAAAACAATGCCAACTTTATGTTTACCTTGGCAAATCTATATTAAGGGTGTATAGAAATTCAGTCCAATAAAACCTATTAAATTTCCCATTTATATTGCAATTTTGAGTAAAATGTTTATATCTAAGACTGGCAATTTTTTTCACTTAAAAAATTTCAATTTTGACCTTAAAATTTGTCTTATTAATTTAAAAAATTCAAATTACATAAAAAAGTGGATTAATTGCTGTGGAATTGTACTAATACATTTTTAACATTAAGAAGTTAGTGTTATACAGGAAGCCAAAACGTAAATTTTTTTACATATATTACAAGCAGCATATATATATATATATATATATATATATATATATATATATATATATATATATATATATAGTATACAATGTAATGTTTTTGAAGTTTCTGCTATCAGTAAAAAATTACTTTGAACACTTTGACTGTGTTGTGAATTTTGTATTAAAAGGTATTGAGGAGGATTTGTTTACTACTTGAATTGATGATTTTTGGAAAACAGATTATTTAAAATTAATATTAAAAAATCAAACAAATAAATTTATATTCCAATGGGTTCTTAACCTATTCAGGGTCATTACTAAGGTAGGTTAGATGCATCTCATAACTCAATCAGAGAAGAAAAAATGCGAATATAGTTAACACATTCATCAAATGTATCCTAACTGAGATTGCTCATCTAATTTCAGAGATCTATTTCGCGCAAATATAAAACGGTTGTTTTTCTGAATAGTATATACTGATAGTGATGCTGTTAAAATATATATTACACATTTTTCTCGATGCGTTTTTGGCCTAAGTAATAATGCGTAATTTTATAACTGCGCATTTACTTTTATATTATTTTGACTTCTTTCGCCTAACAATAGGCTTTGAACTTATTTTGACCTATAAACATTCAGCATGTTATTTGAACAATTTTTTTAAAAGCCTTTAAACATTTATGTTCAAATAGAAGCTGCTTTATAAATAATGACATTATGAACCCGAAGACAGTTCTAGCTATATTTAGGATTAATATACATTTCGGTATTAAAATTCTAAGCAGCTCATCACAAAAAATGAAACATTTGTTAAGTATTTTATACAAACAATTGGCATACACAAAATACGAAGTTTATTGAAATCCTGTAATGATAAATTTTGATTCTTTTGAAAAATCTGGAAAGAAATCATGTATTATCGCACAGCATGAAAATTCGCTAAATATTAATGGCTTATGAAATAAATGTGTTACCGGGTGTGTTTGGGGGTGTTTTGAGGTAACTATAATGATCTCTTCGAGGAAGCGCGCTATTTGAATATGGGCTTGGGTTTCTTTCGAAATTCGTTTGAGGTTGATATAATTCGTTGCTATTGTGTGATTGAAGGCTTGAAAAAGAGTATTGATCTAAAAATTAGGCAATGCAATCTGGATATGATTAGCATGTTACAAGAGCTTCACAAAAATGTCGTCTTATAGAGTTCAGCTTGTAAATTAACTTAATTCAATGTAGAATAATGTAATACAATCTGCTTACTTTTTTCCATTGTAGGATCGTGTGGTAATGGCTTAAATCCAATGTTATAGTTTTCGTCTGACTGTTGAGGGGGAATAAATCCTATAGAGTGTGGGTAAGGCAGTTGATTCGAATCCAAGTCTTCATTTGATTTTATTTGATCATTTGGTTTGCTTGGGTGTTCATTTTTAGGATCTTGTTTGTCTTCGAGATCTTCACGAACTACCTCTTGCTTTGGTGTGGGCGAACGTTCAATAATCTTAACTTGCTCAAGTTGTTCCTTTTCCTCCTTTGTAGTCTTATAATTAACTTTTTCCAACGTGAGAATTCCACTGTTTGAATACTTTTTCTGCTTCTTTTTCTTTTTTTCATGAATTAGATCAAAAGAAAGTGTCCCTGAAGATTTTGCCGCATTGAGAATCTTACTAAAAGCTATTGAACTTTCCCCAATTAAATCATCACTTCCGAATGTTTCTTTATCTTTAACAACTAACCTAATGATGTGTTTTTCGCGGACTCCTGTAAAATCAACTATGAATGATTTCCAGTCAGGGTTAAGGTTTCCATCGATGACTTCAGATTTATAAAGTACTGCATTTTTGTTGTCTTTATGAACCAACTCGAGATAAGGATCAGATTTCCCAACGGAATCAACGTCGTCAATATTTTGAGCTTTGAACTTTAGCTCCAATATGATGACATCTAAACTTACACAATATTAATACTTGTATTCAAAATCATATTCAAATTCAAATCTATTCACTTTTCAAAACTTTTTTATAAAATTACATCAGGAAATTCTAAATATCTAGCAATAACGCTAGTGACATAGTTATACGTTATTTTACAATTAGCAATAATTGAACAGAAAATTATTTGTATATAGTGAGCGGCATGAATTAGGAACATTTTTTAATCGCCACAAAAATCGCACCAACTTTATGTATATCCTCATGCAAGCCTTTCCATTGTACTCGAGGGAATTGTAACATGAAATCCTATATATATTGATCTGATGTTGTGAAAATAATTTTTCAATGGGTTCCTCTTAGATGTCTGTCCTCAAAAATTCTATTTTGGAAAATTTTCCCAGCAGTTAGTTTTCAAATGAAACATAACAGGCATACCTATTGTTCCTCATTCGCACTGCACATACATTAAAATTATTTTTGGAAAATGTAGTATATACGTGCTGAGAAAGTATTGATGAGAGGGTATTGACCCTATTACATGTATCTCTTGCCATTTGAAATACTTCTGAAGAGAGAGGTGCTACATAGCAAATGAATGTCTAACGGTGAAAGTAAAGAACAAACCTTTGCTGCTCATCGCGAATTAAATTTGGCAAGAGCTGTTTGAATTAGCGCGTTCTAAATTCTCTACCACTATGCCAAATCCATTAACCGATATTCGCTGTAAGATATGTTTAGTGAATTTCAATGAATACAATAACATAATAAAAGACATTTGCTATGATTTACAGCCTTTTCTTTCTTGTTACACTCAAAGCAATAAACGCAAACATTTCAATCCGATAATGCAATCAGGTGCGCAAATTAAGCAAGAGTATAAAATGTGATGGATTGATATTTATAATTAATATGTTCTGTTCTAAGGATTCCACGCTTCATAGGGACTTGCTCGCCTATAATATTACATTTGTTTTCATAAACATTGGAAGAGTAAACTTTTCTCATTCTGTAGTTTATATTTTTATGAAGATAGCTCTTTAAAAAATGTCAATCAACTTGTTTACATTGCATACATCAATTTCATCACTTCATAAACATCTCTACAATTTCAGTTGTTTCAATCTATATAGTTAACTATGCATGTATATTCACCAGAAGACTTTCAAAATCTGTGATGGTTTTCTCAAAACATTCTCGAACTAATGAAGATATTTAAAATCTGAGAGTACCACAAGATAAATACTTATCTCTTCTTTCCCTTTCGACTTGAATTCGCGACCTGCCATGAACCCTTCTGAGCGCGCACGGCACGTCTGGACGGGAGCATTAGATATGTTAGAAATTGTTCAAAAGTGTTTTTAAAGCAGCTTATTACTTTAAGGAAATACTAGTTGGCATAGTGTTAAATATTACATCTCACATTATAAAAAGAACAGATCTAATTTTATTGGACAGCTTCCCAGGATTGCCACTTTGCTTTGTGCATACAAAACAACATGTGTAAGTTCACAAAAACTCAATTTCAAATAGCTAAGAAATTTATTTAGTTTGCTAAGAAAGTAATACAAAACTAAACAAAAAGACAAAACAACGAATATTTACAAATAAAAATAGTGGTTCATTGGGCTATGGTGATTGCTAGTTTTTATTAATAGAGTAATCAGGATTATAAAATTTATAGCCTCGCCATTTCAGTTTTTTATACTATATATTTTGGTAATTCATTCCATATATTTATAGCTGTGTTGAGAAATGAATTTTTCATTATTCTTATATCTAATAGGCTCAATTCTGTGTAATCTTTTATTTTGTTTATTGATTAATTTTGCAGTAAAAAAGTCATTTTTGTTCTAATGGAAAGTATTTTTAATTATTTTGAAGAACTCCGTTAAGAAATTTATATAGATGTAATATTGCGGATGTAGAAATAATTTTGAAATTTTTCCATATTCATTATTCTTATTAAAGCTATGATTATTTACTGCTATTTTGATAGCCCAATTTAGTTGCACTTGAAATTTCCTGGGAAATTTTTGGTTTATACCTGTGTATAGTATATTGGCATAGTTAAAATGACTTAATATTAGAACATATATTAATTGGATTTTTGATTTAGTTGGAAGTAATTGTGAAATTAAGTTAATTGCTTTAATTGATCAGTAGATTTAGTTTTTGATTTAACAATACAGAATTGAGTTTTTAGTGGATTTACTCTTAGTTTTATCGAAGCAAAATATTTAGCAAGAGAAGCATAGTTGGTTTCGAGAGTTTGAACTGCTTTTTCGGGTAATTTATTAGAATTAAATAATATTGTACTATGGCTTTTTTTTAGTTATGTTTTATTATTTATTTTATTTCTGTTTTAGTACGCCCAGGCTACGAAAAAATTACTATAAACTTAAATTTAATTCTGTTCTCAAATCAAAATTATTACTCTTTACTTTTATTTTCCTTATTTCGACATTCAAATCTAATGAGTATGATTTACTCTTACCAGTACAGTTATATTTCAAAACATATCGATCAACTATGTGTTATTCAAGAACATTTTTAACTATGTCATCCAGACGCATATGTACTATTAAAATCAATTTTAAAAATTGTTCTGTATATCTCTTATAATTTTGCATTGAAACTAATCCCGGTCCGATCTTAAATTTTGAATCATACATCAAAAAATTGAATACCGGCTCAGATGTTGTGAATTACGTACATTTAAATTTTCAGAATCTAAGCATTAAAAATTTCGAATATAAGAAATTTATTTCAAGCTCTAAAAATGATTTAATTCTCGCAGTTTCCGAAACTTGGTTAAAAAACCAAGATCTAGATAGCTCATGGACTATTTAGAAGGGATAGAATTTTTGAACAAAGTGTTAGGAAAATCCAAAGGTGGAGGTGTATTATTTTTAATCCCAAAGTCATTTAATCCCAAGATACGCAACAATATTAAGAGTAATAACGAATCAAATTTTGATAGTTTATGGGTTGAAATTAATAATCCAATCAAAAATTTACGTTTTAAAAAGCAGTTATTAATTGTATCCTACTGTCCGCATAAGAAGTTCTATAATTATTTTATTCAACAACTAGAAGACGAATTATCACTTCCTTGTTCTGAAAATAAAGACTGAGTATTTTCGGGGATTGAAACGTAAATTATTTTAATGCTAATGACCAATGTAAATTGGATCTGGTTCTGAACAGATTTTTGGCCAATAAAACATTGCCTACTAGAATGACATCATCGAGCAGAACAATAATTGACTACATTATACTAGCTGAGAAAAACAATCTATATTATGAGTATACTACTTCTAAATGCACATTTTCTGACTACTGTTTTACATCTATCCAATTTCAAAGGTCTCATTCAGCCCCAAAAATAACATGAAATGGTTTAAAACTCATGAAAAATGTATTGACAATATTATTAATTTTGAATTATCCCTTTTATCAGAAAATATTCTGCATCAAATTTAAATGAAATTTTTAAAAATTTTTTAATTTTATCTCAACAGATTTTGCCCTGAAAAGAAAATAATGGTTAAATCCACAACCAAATCCAAAGCAAACAATACTTTTTCGAATAAAACGTGGATAACTGACACTTGCAAGGCATTGATTCGCGAAAAGAACAAAACGATAAACATTTTATGATTTCCCGAACCAGCAAGAATTTTGCCGCACATAAAGAGGTTTGAAATGTATCGAATATTGAATCTCGTAAGGCATTCAACGAATTCCTTAAGAATGAAAATGGAAACTAATACAAGAAATCACAAATTATGAGAGATCAAAATTAAAATCAATTGAAGTGATAAAGATCAGAAAGGAAACAATCTTTCTGACAATTTAGAAATATCTAATGACTATTTCATAAATATCAGAAAATGCTTTGTCTTATAATTATTTTTGTTTTGAATTTCCATACTCAGATCACTGCCTTATAGCTACTTATTCGAATATTCTAAAAGTTTGTAAACCCTCTAAATCTTGGATAAAAATACGAGAAAAATCAGGAGAAAATGTGGAAAAACTTCGACAGTATTTAAAAATCGAAAATTGGAATTCCATATATTCATCATTTACACCTAATGAAATGCTATCACATTTTACAAAAACTTAATAATTATTCCCGTTTTCAGTATCAGTCTTTCTTCCCAAAAAAATAAGTGGTAATTTGTTAACAATTTGCTAAATAGAAAAAACATGTGAACCGAAGAAATAGAAACAATATACCACAAAAAAATCCATTACAAAAATGAATGAAATCTGCAATGCTTTCAATGNTCCCTTTTATCAGAAAATATTCTGCATCAAATTTAAATGAAATTTTTAAAAATTTTTTAATTTTATCTCAACAGATTTTGCCCTGAAAAGAAAATAATGGTTAAATCCACAACCAAATCCAAAGCAAACAATACTTTTTCGAATAAACCGTGGATAACTGACACTTGCAAGGCATTGATTTGCGAAAAGAACAAAACGATAAACATTTTATGATTTCCCGAACCAGCAAGAATTTTGCCGCACATAAAGAGGTTTGAAATGTATCGAATATTGAATCTCGTAAGGCATTCAACGAATTCCTTAAGAATGAAAATGAAAACTAATACAAGAAATCACAAATTATGAGAGATCAAAATCAAACTCAATTGAAGTGATAAAGATCAGAAAGGAAACAATCTTTCTGACAATTTAGAAATATCTAATGACTATTTCATAAATATCAGAAAATGCTTTGTCTTATAATTATTTTTGTTTTGAATTTCCATACTCAGATCACTGCCTTATAGCTACTTATTCGAATATTCTAAAAGTTTGTAAACCCTCTAAATCTTGGATAAAAATACGAGAAAAATCAGGAGAAAATGTGGAAAAACTTCGACAGTATTTAAAAATCGAAAATTGGAATTCCATATATTCATCATTTACACCTAATGAAATGCTATCACATTTTACAAAAACTTAATAATTATTCCCGTTTTCAGTATCAGTCTTTCTTCCCAAAAAAATAAGTGGTAATTTGTTAACAATTTGCTAAATAGAAAAAACATGTGAACCGAAGAAATAGAAACAATATACCACAAAAAAATCCATTACAAAAATGAATGAAATCTGCAATGCTTTCAATGAAGTTTTCCTAAATTTAGGAAACTACAACGGTATGAATGTACCTTTTTGCCTTAATAAACCCAAAAAAACTCCAACCTCTTTCTCTTTTCGTTTTGCAACAAAATATGAAATCATAAAGTCGATACAATGTTTAAAAAATAAATCCAGTAGACCCTCTCTAATACCAACGTGATTTCTAAAACTCTCACGTGACTTAATAGCTGAACCAATATGCTACATTTTAAATAATTGTATAAAACACTCCTTTTTTCCAGATGAATTAAAATTGACAAATACAACACCATTATTTAAAAGAAATGATCCCGAAGATTGCGAAAATTATAGACCCATTTCAATCACTTCTCCAATCAGTAAAATTTTTGAACGAATTCTTTTTAATTAAATTAACGAGCATC
>CABFPE010000748.1:130727-141797 GCA_900660155.1 Hofstenia miamia
TACCCTTATTCATAGTATATAGTGTAAATGATTAGCCATTCATCAATTATGAAGAAACGCATACAATTTATAAGCCAACTTCAAAGTCATTCATCGATAGAATTACAATTAGCTTCCATACATCAAATGGTGAGTTCATTCATTTCAATGATACTAGCAGTATTTATTTAACTCTTAATATCAAAGACACTGATGAAATTTAAGTTTAAACAATTTTTTAAAATGTAAAATAAATAAGTTATTTTTAAATGCAATGTATTAATAACTAATTGACGACAGTAATACAAATGCTATCAATAATTTTTACAAATATTTTATTCTTGAATTCAACGAGAAAAACGTATTGAAAATATCTACAAATGTGAAAAAATTCTGGAAAAGAAATGTAAGTCTAAAAAAGCTTAAGAATATGTATGAGCCAAGGGCTTCAAAATATTTAGAAGCCCGTGGGAAAGAGCACATAAGGTTGCTTCAAAAATATATCTTCAACTTCTACCTAATGCTATTTGCAAAAATTTTTAGAAATTCAATATTTTTAATTTACATTCATAATTTATCTTATATTTTGTTCCTATAAGAATTAAATTATTAAAAAACTTCTTTGGCAACGATTTTGTTCTTTCATACAAATATATTGTTGCAAATGACACGGTCACTGCATAAAGTAAGTCTTCAAATCAAGTTAAAAAAATTCAAAAAATTGATTGCTTCCATATTGCAACAAACTCTAAAACTATATATTCATGGTATTTAATAAATTGTTTCCCCAAAAGTAACGCAAATGAAATGCTTGCAATACTTTGAAAATGAAATTTTCAATAATATAATCTAGTGCAGTTTAGGGCAAAATTTGTATTATAAATATTTCGAACTTATTGTATATGCTGTCTTTCATACATTTTAAAACACATTTATTAGAATCAAATAGCATACATCCATTTGCATGAAGCTGGGAATTTATCAATTCATACCCACCCTGCTCTTGAGTACTAACTTAAAGAGCATAGACACATACAAAATATTGAACGCTCATTGATAGTGTTTTATGTGCAATGCCGGAACTCCGAACGCTAATGCTTCATTGATGAAAATGCAATAAATTCATCATTTTAAATTTAAAATTAACTGATTGTAATGCTGTGTGGTAAATAATTGACTGGCTAGAGACACAAATCTGCCGGCCTCATCTCCAAGCATTAATATTCGGCAAATGGACAAACAAAATTGTCGTTCAGCAATAAAATATATAATCCAGGCCTCAAGGAAAACGAATTACGGCGCAATGTTGATCTGAATTTATCAAAAACAGCGAATATTAATTCCTTTACGTTGAAATGAAGGTAATAATCTCACGGCCTCAGCCGCTACAAATTGGTGAGGCCTGACTCCAATGGTACTAAATGACTGCCCATGATATATATATATATATATATATATATATTTAATTTATTGAATTTAACTTAAACAGACCCCACTTGTCATCAAAGCAAATTATTTACATGTCCATCAATTTAGAACTCGATGCAACAACAATTATTTTCAAAAGAGACTTAAATCAATTGAGATAAAATATGAACGTGTTGTTGAAAACATCATTATATTTTAAAGGCAATATTTTCAGAACAAAATATATTTTATTGAGCTACAAAGCAGCAATTAAATTCATTAATCATCAAAAAATTATTCAGAAATGAGGCCAGTGAACTAAATTAGGCCATTTTCAAATACATCATAATCGACTGTATAACATCAAGTTCCATCATCATGGATGAACCGAGTTTGCAGGCAGAGCGTGTTATAGCACTATGATAAAGCGTGCTAAGATCTGCAACCAAAAGCATCACATTTGAAAAAGAAATGATTTTAGGTTAATGGGCAGTTGCAGAACAACAAAAATCTTCTCGTATTGTAATAATTGCAGAGGTGTGAATTGAGAACGAATTGCAACTTTACAGAGTTGTGCCAATGATCTCATCCTTAAAGGTGCCAAATCCGGATAAAGTGCAAGTGTACGTGGACACCAAGCAATATTTCCAGCATATTTAGTGGTGTAACATAACGTTTCATGGGGATTGGCGAAATGCTTTATTAGCCAATCATCAAGCATGTGACAAGCAGCAGTTGGAGATGTACATCTAAACAAAAAATATTACAATTTTACAACTAAATTAGGGTTAGCAACCACACATGCTGCCCAATTCCTATATATTATATGAAAATATGTCTTCATTATACCTCATGGAAACAAGTTTACATAAAATGATAATTTGTTGCCACAGCCAAAAAATTGTCCAAATTGCCACAGGTAGGAAGAAGAATTCCTACAAAATGAAGAAATATTGCAGAACTATTTCCAAAAATTTTATCAACTATGTCGGAGTCACAAATTGCAAGTTCCAATCTTCCTCCACCGCTGCTCAAATGTGCCTAATTTGTAATCCAAAATCACCTCCATATAATAATATTAATAATAATGAATGACTTTATTTAGCCGCTGAAGGCATACACTGCAAAAAAATAAAAACAAGTCACCTTTTACGGCAGCGAGGACAGTCACATGAGATGAAATAGGAGCAAATGGAAGAGTAGGCGAAGTTGGAGAAGAGCTCAGCAAAGAGGAAAGACATCAAAGATTTCTTGAAGCTCGGTGGCGGGGAAAAGAAATCAATCGCTGTTGGAGAGTCAAGATGTAATTAGCAGCTGTACAAGCACGATTGAAAAACTAGTGAAGGGTGTGATGAGGGGAAAAGTTCACAGGAAGAGGAAGATCAGAAGGGGAAATACAGAAAAGGAAATACCATGCTTGGGCTAAAATCAAAATGGTTAACAGAAGACCAAATAGACAAAAGCTCATGATCAGAGGTAATATTGGAGGCAAAAGAACTACTGAAGTTGAAAATCACAGTGTCATCAACGTACAGTAGACAGGAAGAGTTGAGGAGATTGAGGGAGGTCGTTGATCGCAACAAGGAAAAAGAGAACAGCAAACACGGAACCTTGAGGAGCACTACTAGAGACAAGAACAGGGAAGGAAATAGATTTTGACACACTGACGACGATTTGACCATGCTGAGAAGCGTAGAAGAGGTGATGAATTTTAGGGAACACATAACGAAAGACGAGACGCTCAAAGATGATTGACAGCCGAGAAAGAATAGCTATTGGACGATAAGAAGAGACTCGAAAGGAGGGAAACTGATTGGATTTTTATAGTGGAGAGATCCGAGATGTTTTCCAAAAAGGCGGAAAATGCTTAGAGGAGCAAATGTAAGAGAAGAGATGCTTTAAATGGATGGAAAGAGTTGAGGAAGTTTCATGGATAACAAAGGATGGGACGCCCTCAGGATAGCAAGGACCAGACAACTTGCAGGACTTAAGCATGAGGGAAATATCATGGGCGTTGAAGACGATGTCACAGAGGCGAATCAGGGGGAGGTGGCAGGAGGACCAGGACAGAGTGAGACAGGATCAGAAAAATTCGAGGAGAAATAGGAATTGAAGAGATCAGCTTTCTCCAAATCCGAGTGAGCAGAAAGATGGTTCCAATGCAAGCTGCGGAGAGGTTTGGAATGCAGGGAACGCAAGAAAGCATAAGAGTCTTTAAGAGATCCAGATGAGAAGCTGGACAACAGAGAGATTTTTCGATTTCCATGAAGTTGATGACGTCTTCGGTGAGAGAAGAGTTTTGAAGAATCGGAAGGTACTATAATGGCGATTGAAAGATTCGAGTTTATTTAAAGAGTGCACAGTAAGGGATGAGAAATAGAAAGGGAGAGAAATCGCTTTTCCGAAGACGAGGAACAAAGGATGAACTAGCTTGGTGAAGAAAGGTGTACCAGTCATCAGCAGAGAAAGAGTAATTAACCCTTTGTTTACTACGCTGGGAAATTCTTTGAAATTTTCTTTCTTCATTTAATATTATACTGAGAATAACATTGGGTAAAGGAATATAAAGTTAAATTTCCAGTAATGTTTGTTGCTATGGTTACCAGCCTTATGGGACTTCAAAGTCCCGCCAGGTTATATTGTCCATCATTAATGTCAAAAGGGAAGAAGCAATTTATCCATTATTATTGACAATGGTGTAAGTTATAAATAATCTAAAATAGTAAAATGAGTTTTATGGTAAAAAATCTACAATATCATTAAATTTAATGTCTTAACAAGTTCATGGAGCAATGTCATGGAATTCTGCAAAACAGTTTTTTCGTTCGTTGCAGCATAAATGCACTTTGCACATTGTGCACTTGCTATATGGTCTGGACTCTACTTTCTTTGGCAGACCTCACATCGACCTCGCTTTGTGTCATAGGTTACCCAGTGGGCACCTAGGTTCTGCAGTCTAATGTCCTTAGACACAGAGTGACCGCTCTTTCGTCGTTTAGGGGCTGTTGTGGGAGATGAAAACCTTGGTCGTCCAATTTTTTCAGGGGTTGCCCGGGTAATGAAAGCTTGTGTAACAGCTCTTCTATAATCTAGAACTGATATGGACTTTCCTTCCAGTTTTGTAAAGGCAATTTGGGCATTGACAACTGTGCGATCAATAATACCAAAAAAGTTTCTGTGCCACCACTTTTTGGATTTTCGACTAAGACCTTGAACTGCACAGAGCATATCAGCCTTGTCAACCCCTCCCATGTATTTATTGTAATCAACAATAGCTGTTGGGAAAGGAAATTCAACTTTAGAACCATCCTTCTGGGTTCAAGTTGTTCAGCGGTTTTATCATTTTTAGGGGCACTAGTTGGAACCCCTTTTTTACCAGATTTTTTTCTTTTGCTTTGGTGTTTCAGTTGTGGTAACTGGAATCTCTTCTGGCTCACATGGATCAATTTCATCCTCAGGTGGATAATAATTACCATCAAAATCATCTCCATCTGAAACTGACTTATCTGTTTCAATCTTTTCATCATCCGGGATTTCATCCCACATTTCCAATACATCAACTGCACCAAATGGCTTAGCCATTGTGATATCAAATCATGATCTAAACAATGAGAACGTTTTTATGTAGTTGATAATCAAGACAGTGAGATCTAAATAAGTTAGGGCTATATACACTAACTATCACACTCTATTTTTCCAAATATTTTGAACTATAATAAGTCATCAATGTCAAAACAGTTTAATGTTGGTATAACATAAATACTTTTAGTAATTTTGCACAAAAAAATGAATTAGAAGTTTCAAATAGGAATACAATTCAAAGTATCATTTTTAAGCTAAAAATCATAGATGGAGGCCATATACACCCTGTCGGGACTTCTAAGTCCCAAACAAAAAAACGATCGGTCTGACGAAGGTTTTATATTATTCATTAAAAAAATACTGCATCAATTTTCCTTACAATATCACAGATATAAAAAAAATACCATAACCTCTAGCAGTCGATAAGTTAGTAATTATAAACAAAGAAAACTCACATACCTTACACACGTGAAAATAACAACAACGCCATTTTGAAAATGCTAATGAGACTGCGCATTTATGCGGCAATTAGAAAAATCCATGCAAAATACTTCATATAAGTGTACTGATCATACCATGAAATCCCCAAACGTATTTCAACATCCTAGCAGATCCCAGTAGCACTCTCAAAATATGGGACTCTGAAGTCCTGTCAGTAAACAAAGGGTTAAAAGAGTTTTTCCCCTAATTTTAAGGCTCATCAGGTATTATGGATTAAAGCATAAAACTACAAGTACAGTAATTTGTAGCATTGTGGTGTAAAACAAATCCTTAATTTCTACATACTTGTGGTGTTTAGAACAAAGCACTTAAGACACTAAATACTTCATATAAAGTGAACTAGCCTAGAGGACAGTAGGTTTGCTTCAAAAAGCTTGCAAATAAGGAAGATAGTTTAGGTAAGTTTAGCATTGTTTGTTACATTGTACTTTGTTTTGCAGTTTTGAAATGTAATATAGATAAAGAAGGCATGATTAGACTAATTGAATTTCTAAAGTGAGATAATCATATTAACTTGTCACTTGTATTTTTAAAACCAGACTGGAATCCTAAATTGAAGAAGCAACAAAATATTTTACAGTGCTTTCAAAAAATTTCTAGAACTGAAGTTAGTGTTGATGAAATATGGGCATCACAAAATGAACAACAAATATTAGATCATGATATTACTACCCAGGATTCAGATGCTTTGAAAAGTAATGTTAGCTAGATGAGTGAAGTTTCAGACCTTAAAGAATAATGGAGTATAAATACATTGGTAACTTTTAAACAAAAATATGACTGAATAATCCTTCACAATAAAAAACTTCTTTGTGATTACTGTGGCCAATTTGCTTCAATAGAATGGGTTAATTGCAAAATTGTAGCATCAGGGAAAAATAAAGAAGTTCAACAAGATGAATTTACACTTCTCATGACAAGTGCACCAAGTTTGAATTAAGCAGTTAAAGGATTGTTCAAATGATATGGTAAAGTGTATTGATAACTTAAATCAGAAGCATATGGATTCTATGATTAAAGTTTTCATTATAATGTACAGTTTGGCAAAAAAGCCACCCATTTTGTGATATTGAACATGAGATTAAGTTCCAAATAAAAATGGTGTACATATGGGTGTAGGACTTCATTCTTGCAAAACTGCTGTGAAAATAGTAGCCACATTGCTATTCAAATAAGAAAAGAATTATTCTCAAAACTCATTGAAAAAAGTTTAAAATCTCAATTACTATTGATGAAGCCTCACTCATGTCAATTATGCCTACATTGTAATATTAATAATGATTGAGGATTGTAATGTTTCTCAGCAATTTCTTTTGGATTTGTTTAAATTTGGAGGACAGGGAGCAGAAGAAATCTATATATATATTTATTAATAGCTTGCTTGTATTTGATAAAGAATATTTGAAAAATCATCTAGTCACTTTCTGTGAGGATGGATCAAGTGACATGCTTGGTCTGAGTATGCATAAGACAATAAAATGATTCAAAATTTTTATAGATCATATATACACTATTTTTAACTATTTTTAAACAAAAATCAAATGACATTTTTTTAATTTCTTAAGAACTTGGACAGCAAATTATAAAGGTTGGTAGAGTTTTCAGGCCTAGATGGTCTACTTGCAGCTTAAGGCCTGTATTTGCTGTATGGCTTGCTCATTCTGCTGTGTGGAAATATTTCTCTAACTCAACAAAACATTCAAGAATAGCTAACTGCCTTAGCAACAAATATTTTTTAGATGATGTAGATTTAATGATAGATATTGTGGCATAACTGCATCATTCATCTATTTTAATTTCAACATGGGTAAAATGAACTCTGTAAATTACAATGATCAATTTATAATTAGACTAATGTAGTTCTTTGTAAACTGTGAGATTTTAGCTTAATTATTTCTGGTAATTACTATGCAGTTTTTTTGTCACAGTTTAAAAGGATATTGTACAGAACCTGTTCTATTTACTCATGTTAGCAACAGAGTGCTATTGTTTAATTCATTTACCAGTTTTGTTTGTATATATTAGTGTGATCTTTTCATTTTGTTGCAGGCAATTTGGATCTCCAGTTAACTTGTTTCTGTTTTCCCTTGACTTTGTTTTTATGAAATTATGATTTTCTAAAAGTCTTCTATGTAGTTAAAGGCACCTAGATGTGGTACAGCAACTCTAGTATGTCCTTTAACTTAGGGCTAGGTATACAGCTAGGGGTTTTCACAATGCTTTTCATTTGTTACTAAAATTGTTATTACTTTTACCATGTAAATTGCACAAGATAGGAAATGCACTGAGCTTAGTTTTTTACTTAGCACATGGGTTTTCCTTTCTTTTATTAGAGCTCTAGTCTTATACTATTCTTTTACCATGTTATCTGTTCTGGGTCAGCTGAGTGTGGCCACTCTTCCCTCTCATGATCTCCTGTTTACTTTTAGTTTTATTAGTAAGGTACTTTAGCAGGAGGAGTTAATTATTAAACTGTAGCATCAGTAAATCCATGCTTTGACCCAAATACCTCAAATGATAGGGACTTACGACTGCTTGCTGTTTTTATTCTGTTGCCACATTATACTACAAGAACTGTTTTTTTCTGAAACTCTTTGTGGTAGATGTGTAAATTTGGCATGAGTTGAGAAATAAATATTTAGATCTATTAAGGCATTTGAACTACTCAAAGAAAATAAAGGGACATTTGAAAAGAAAATTCATAACAAAATTGCTTAGGAAGAATTTGAAGACATCCCTTTCATAGAAAACCATAAATTTAGTTGCCTTACTCTGAAAAAGCTGTAATAATTGAAAACATGTTAAAGTGACTGATAGATTGTGGAAATTTGAGATCAAAAAATATTGACAAGGAGGTCATGGAATTTCATCACATGATTAATTTGTTAGAGCCAGATACCTGGAATATTCAGGAAGATAACCTGTTGTTAAAATTTTGAGTCCCATCACTGTACTTAACCCTACTTAGCTATTATGCGAAAGGCTTTATTTATTTAATTATTTGCAAAGAGAATAATAATAAGATTTTTATATGCACTCTCAACCAAGCCCAGAAGAAGTAGAAAGTTTTCTAACTATTACTTTTGTGTAAGAGTTCATTTAACACTTTGTTAATATATAGTGTAAATACTCTTTCACAAAATCCCAAAACAAAGATTGAAGGAACAAAATTATCAATTATACAACAACTGCATCTTTTTGTTCACTTAATATTGTAAACATGTTTAGAAATATAATTAAGCAAACAATACCATCAATCTACTTTATTAAATTATTTGTAGATAATATGCTTATAATTTTAATTTGATAATCACAACTATACATTCAACATTACCTTGACATTTAATTAAATTATAGCTACTGTACAATAGCTTAGAATATTTTTGTAATTTAATTAAAGGATTTTCTACATGCAAAGTTTGAATGAATAGCAAGCTTCTAATATAAAAATTCCTACATGTAAAAATTGATTATACCTTTTATACTAATTCTTAATCACTTGCAAAACTGGCAGGAATGTGCATAGTAAAATAAACCTTTTTAACAAGTTTTTAAACAATCAAAAATAGAATGCTTTTGATGGGGAAAGAATTTAATCAAGATAATTCAAAGTACAATTATAAATTTTTAAAGGCACAGATTGACTAGTCTTTACTCTAATGTTTCTCAAAGTTCCCTCTTTACCAAATGTGGTTGACTCAGTTGCAAGACATTAACATGATTTGTTGGATTTAAAATTTAAATTGAATTTAACCTGGATAATGTTTTATGTCATAACCAGAACTGTGATAGCAATTCAAAATTCTGTCAGTACAGAACTAGGCTCTGATTGTGCTTGACATTCTACAAAAATGCTTATAGATTATCTTACATATTAACTATTTTATAATGATAAGAGTAATAAATGAAAATAAAATGTAATAGTGTTGACAATGACATCACACTATTATATGAGTTAATATACACAATTATCTAATCAAGTACTTAGTTATATTGTTATGCAAATAATTTAGGATATATTACAATAATCTATTCTCCTGAAAAATGTCATTTTGTCAGAATTTATTTTAGTGTTTATAACAATAATATCAATACTACTTCAAAATTTATTCCAATAATTATTAAAATATTTAATTCCATAATTTACTAAAAATGTGCTTTTTCAATCACATTTAGTGAGAACTAAATGATTCATTTGAATCATGCTTTCAAAAGTCATGCAATTTATTACTGAGAACTTTCAATGCTAATAAATACAGTAATATATAGTAAAAAATATTTTTATGTTCGTTGAATTGAAAATTGTTCTTAAAAATTTTCTAATATTCAAGTCCTATCAAGTTGTAGTCTCAGATATACTCTCTTCAATCATTATCTCTTTTGCAACATTTGGTATTCCATTTGAGAAATGTGGCATGTAAGTGCCAACCAGGGTTTTTGAGTTAAGTTCAAAATATGTGGACTGAGTCTGAGTTTTTGTAGTTCAAGTTCAAGTTTGAGTATTTTTATCAAAATTTCAAATTCTGAGTTTGTTAGGGTAGAAAACATTTATTTTACAATAATTCTAGTATAAAAATAGTTATTTGCAATTGGTAAAGGAAATGAAATTTAAAATAAGTTATTTTCATTTGAGTTTGGGTTTGATGATTTCTATTCCAAGTTTTTTTGATAAAGTTTTGCAAGCTTATTCAAGTTCAAGATATCAACATTCAGAGTACTTGAAAACCCTAGTGCCAACTCTCACAAACAGTCTTTTGCTCATGTCATTTTGGTTAACTGAAAATAAGGGAGTTGATAATGACTCTTCTTTTGTAATTGAAAGATTTTTTCAAATCTGCTTAACTTATTTTTGAATGATCACTTGCAATTAATTGTTAAGGGAAACCTATTCCTTAAGTAATAAATTTGAAAGTTTTGAGATAAATTTAGAAGATTTAACATAAATGTGAAAGGTTTGAGACTTGGTTGAGTTTTTAACTTTCCTGGTTTTAAGGAAAGCATTTTTGGCGAAAAGTACAAAAAACTTTATTTGACATTAATGGTTGGTAGGCTCAATCGCCAATCTATCTCGCTAAAAGCCAATGAATTGCCGGGATTAGAAAGTAGTAATTACTTGTCAAATAACCACAATTAAATTTTTTTTGTCTCAAATTATTATCATTATGTCAATATGAATATTTTGTCTCAATTTTTGACCATTGAATAATATTACGAAATTGTCTCAAAATAAACGTGATTTCAGTGAATTACATCGTGATTGAAATTCCTGGCACAAAGTAAATGATAAATTGGTGTTAGTTCAGACTCTTAATTTTAATTGCTATAAAGTATTGCAATAAAAGTATTAAGTTATGTTATAGAAAATTTTGTTAATATTTAAAGCAATATTTTGTAGCAATAAATTTAGTTTCTTTTTAAAATAAACGTGAGTTATTTAATTTCTCAAGATATTGTTGGATTATTCATCTTGTCTACTGGTTTTAGCTATTTTTTTTAACAAAGCGGTACTATATTTATGTGTGAAAAATTTTCTGCTTGTTCTACCCCCGGTGTATCTTATTTTTTTAACTAAGAAATTTACCGTATTTTATCAACCAATGG
>CABFPE010000748.1:158331-171430 GCA_900660155.1 Hofstenia miamia
TATATATATGAAGAGCTTGTTTTTAAAAGGCGCTAAGTCCATAATAGAGAATTCAGAGAAAAACACAAATTTGTGATTCATATAGCGATGTTTGAAAAAAAGTAAGATTTTGTGCATACAGCAAAGTGGGATATAACTCCTTTTTGAATAAAATGAATGTGTGTTATGAAAGCCTTACTTAAACTTTACACTTTGGTACAAAAATCTGGATTTGTCAAAAAATGGACTTAGCGCATTTTGGAATTCAGCTCTTCATATACATATATATATATATATATATATATATACAGAAAAGTTCAATAAATATTAGAATTGTTGTTTCACAACATATTTATATACACTTTTAAAAACAATATAATGAAGAATATTCATGTTAACTATGAGTTAAATCAAGGTTATGAATGCTTATACTCTAACGATCATGATTTATGGATCAAATCACTTATTGGCAATATAGGGTATTTTGTGCTTTGATTCAGTTCTGATAATAGGTCTAATAAATAAATATTTCAGAACAAGCATAAAATTATTATTGAAATGAAAACTTAACAAATAAGACTAGGTTTGTTAGAAACAAACTCTGTTTTCATTACGCTAAATGTAAAGTTTTCTAGGATGCAATGATTTCATCTATTAAATAATGATTTTTTGCGATTTCTCCTAATGCACTACAGTAACTTTGTATACAGACTTTTATGCTTTGTGAGCATAAAAGCAGCACAAGCTGCACGGAACATTTGTAATGGCTATGAAAATGCAGATGGCGGTTTGAAAAAATAATTTTACTGCAAAAGATTCTCGTCCTTCAAGAAAAAATTTTTCAATTGATAAATGAAGCATCTCGAGGTGAAGAGGAAGCCAATCCAAAGGCTATAACCAAAGAACATATCCAATGCAACCCAAACAGCGTAGATTCACATATATTTTTCTTCATAAAATTTCATACATAAGTAATAAGTATGTTTAAAGATCCTATCGTTTTATTTTTGCATTTGGTTAACATTTTTTACTTGCTTCTAACCCTGTATTACTTGATGGCTATAGCCTCAGTTCCAATACATAGAAAAGCCAAGACTTGAATGATTCAGTGCTAAAAAACAATACGTACTCGTTACACGAGAGAACTTTTGAAGGATTAAGTCCGGCACTCAAAAGTAGTTGTAAAAGTTTACGCGAGCGTGCAAGATACATGTGTCGCGGGTAAACAGCTGCACCATATTTAATTAACAGATCACTCATGTCGAATCGATTATTGGAGACACAGCAGGCTAGGGGATCATCTAAATACAAAAATAGTAAGAATAGTAAATTAAAAAACAAGTAATCAATTAAAACACTTTAAGAATATTCATGATTAAGTGGTGTTGATTTTTTTAGTAAAATTGAAATTAACACCAAATGCTCCGAAAATGACTAACATCGGCATATCCTGCAAAGTATAATTGAAATATAAAAATGCAATTAAATCATCGAGTATATGTATATGAACTAGAGGTCAAAGACATTTGAAATTTTAGTGCGGTACAGTACGGTATTTGAAAAAAATACAGCAGTTGCGATATTATAAATACAGCATCAAAACTACGTTTGGTTGATCAACATTTAGATAAAAGTAAAATTTTATTCGTAATACAAAGACAACTTAAATACATACAAAGTACTTTAAAACCATAATAATTAATTTAAAAGAACCATATTTTTTCGTTTTTATAAGTAAAGAAACATCAGCACCAAAAAGTATTTTGAAAATACAGTCTTGAAAAGATCGGTTAGTAACGAAATTAGGTTTGCTATGTTGTACAGTCAACCATAATCAGAAAATAGGAGATTACTTCATATTTAATTGAAAGCAAACATATAATCTTGTATTTCGAGTAAATTATCATTTTCGCTAGAAATGGACATTATGTAAAGATAGATATTCGAAACGATTAAAATTATAAAATTTGCGAAATTATAGAATCGTGGAAAATATTACATGCTTTTTATAAAAATTCATATATTTTTTCAAATTATCTCAAGTTAAACATGTAGATTTACCTTTATTAGCATTGGAGCCCGCACTTAAGAGCGCTGTTAAACAAGATTCGTGGTTACCTAATGCCGCCAAAAGCAATGGAGATATACCCTTCGTAGGATTTACATCAAAGTCATGTTCTAATAAAACCTAAATTTCATAATAAACTTCAAAACTACTTCACTTACTACAAAAAATAATTTTCTAAATCGCTAACATAGCTTCTCAGCTCGTAAGGATGTGCAATAAATGAGGCAATGAAAATATTTTTGAAACACTGCTTAAGTTTCGCTAAAGATAAGATCAGAAAAAAAATAACTTTTGAAACAATATAAAGATCTCTAACCCACATTCATAGTTATAATAATCTGTTTGCACATGAAAAGAGATACATATCTGCAACAATTTAAAACATGGATGTGGTACAAACAACCAAAACATTCGAGCTCTCAAGAGAAAGCAATTATGAAAATTTTGATTATCTTGAATGTCTCTCCTATACACCAATAGCATGAAACAAACATGTTTTTTTTTACTGGAGGTATTTATTATTTTACAGAAAGAACTAAATTATGTTCCCCTATATAAGAAAATCGTCAAGCAGCACAGTATAATAAAACTTCTTCAAACAAATCCTTAGAAAACTAAAACAAAGTGTAAAGGAAATGATATAATTCGTACAGTACAATCAAATATTAAAATCAATACCTGCAAAGCATCAAGATTGTGTCTGAAAACAGCCAACTGGACAGGAGTCATACCAGAATACTTGGATATTTGATATAAAGTGGTATAAGGGAGCAGTAGCTGAAGCGATACAACGGCGTTTGACCACACGGCGGTGTGTAGTGGAAGGAGACCATCTTGATTAGAAATATTAGCGTCAGCACCATACGATAAAAGAAAACGTACACAATCCACGTTGTTTTTGCTAAACATTACATTACAAGATTCAAAGTTGTATCTAGAAATGATAAAACAAATATAATAATTTCGATAGAGGTTTTCACAAACAAAACATTAACGAGAACATTCTAAGATCATCAAACATTTCAAGCATTGAATAATCAGATATATTTATTGCGCTCAAAGAGGTTCATTCATTGTTGTAGGTGATATTTACTTCACTTATAATAAAATATTGAGGATGCAAGCTACATTCTCGAGCATGCAACAACCGATGATACCTTGCAGCAATAAATAAGGCAGTTTGACCAGATATGGGATTCGCTTGGTTGACGTGCGCTTCATGACGAAGTAAGTGCTCACAACATTCCACATCCCCCGTTTTGCTGGCTAAAAGTTTCAAAAATATACTAAGATATCTGTTCAAAAAGGAAGGTTAAGCTAATAAAAATATAGATTTCGTACATGATATTTGTCGATATTGCCCCGCAAATACCATCATAAAATATCTGAATTCTAAAAACACGTATACACCGAATCTTTATTATTATACTAACTTTAGTATTATATTTCAAGCCAGCTCAGGCTCAGATGTGGATCAACGAGGATGCCAAAGAATCGATGTTTAATAATTACGTTAATGGATGCAAGAATCGCTATTAGTAAACAGTTTTCCATGATTACGTCTACAACTACTAGTGGCATTTAATATATATTTATAAAAAATAAAAATAATATATAAATCTCACCAATATACAATGGAGTTTCACCAAATTCGGTGATAATATTTGAATTAGCACCGGCTTTGAGCAGAATTAAAACAATTTGTCTCTGTTTTAGTCTGCAAGCTTCATGTAAGGGAGACCATCCATGACAATTGCGACAGTTAACATTAACATCATTTTCTTTCAAAAGTGTCGCAACTATATCGACATTCATTTGTTGCACAGCTAAACAATCAACAACTCACTGCAATGCATGAGAGAAAAAATACCCATAAGTAGAGGGGTGACGTTTTCATAATTGCCAATATTCGGAGATGCATGATATTGTATTAGTTTCTTGACGACTGATAGATAACCCCATTTACATGCCAGGAACAGTGGTGTTTCATGCTCCTCGGTTAAAACGTCAATGAAAACACTTGAGTGCTGAAATTAGCAAGTAGTTAAAATATCATTGATACTAATTAAAGTATGTGCATTATGCAGTGATTGAATCCGTCCAACAAAATATAATTCAGTGTAAAACCTATTCGCTTTGTTAAAATGGTTTGTAGCAATTTGATTTCGTATGATGATGAGATGGAAACAAGTCGAACGTTGGAATATATTTATGATTATACTGTATAAAATTTCGTTTAAAATCAAAAACATTTTCATTTAAGGTAAGTTTTACAAATTATAAAACGCTTCCAATATTATTGCTACGAAATAGTATTAAATACTAATGGTCGTAATTAATGGTTTTGGCTATAATAAGATTTTTAGTGTAGATAATGAATGCTTCATTAATAGTTGGAATAAATATATGTAAATTAACACCAGTGGTAATTAGTAAATTTTATTGTGTTTTAATACAATTAAGAAAATGTACACAATATTTCCAAACGCTAAAATATAATTGATTTTTATTATATATTTACCTGTAACAGGAAATCTAACAATTCTCGATCGTTTTTCGCTGCCGCTTCGTGTATGGCATACCAACCAGCTTTTGAGAAGTTTTCAGTAGATTCATTCTAAAAATTAAATGCATGTATGTTGAAAAAGTAAAACATAGAAAATCAAAATACAGGACAAACTAAAAACTAAGAAAACCACAATTTTTTTGTCTACTGATGTACTCCAGTAACTGCTTGAAAAGCCTCTCTCGTCGCACAGTATCGCAAATGGCGAAAAACGGCCAAAATTGAAAAAAGTGAATTTTTACGTAACAAAACAAAATTGAATTTAATGGGAATGCATTATATTTTTTCAAAAATCAAAATCTTGCATAAAGTATTATATGTAAACACGTGTTAAATTACATAGCGCTATTACACCATGAATATATTCTAGAAAGTGCTGCTAATAAACTAGGATATAATTGCTTTAGTTCATATTTTTCGTGCTGATATTTCTAGGTAACATAGATACTTCTTAATATATTTTCAAGAAAAATAAGCTTAAAAATATTAATTAAATATTTTTGGCGAATATTTAAATGAGGAGCACCAAGGGAAGAGGCCCAATTGATACTATTGTTGTTTGGAGTTATTGTCTTTTAAAAGTGGAAAGCCACATTTTTGAAGAAATTCATATTTCTACTCCATATGGTTTTTGAACTTGTTTTTTTTCAAAAGTTTTCAAATGGGTGAGCTGGACAAAAAACAGAAGGATATTATGATCATAGCTAAGCTGTCTACATGCTTAAAGCCACAGGCCACAGAATTTAGAAGTGGTAACAATAAAAAGCAGAAAGTTCGAAAGTATGCTGTAAGAGACCATAAGTTCGATCACAGGAGTGTATGCAAAGCCACGTTCCTCTGTATTCATATTTCATTACTCCCAGATTAATCCCAAGAAACGTTCGCTGCTCCGTAATCAATAAACGTCTTTTAAAAACTTTCGCTGTTTAGTGTCTTATATCTTGAAAACTGTTTGTGCTACAGCATTATGAATACAAAAAATGGATTCAGAATAGTCACTTTAGTCTAGAACAATATATTTTGTACTGCTGACACCTACTTGAAATACGGTTGCTATGATGATGCTAATTGCTGTTGGTTTAACTATTATACTTTGTTTCAATTTTCTCTTTAACGAAATTTTCCAAATATTACAATGTTCATTTATATTTACTCCTATTACACCAATAAAAACTATCCAAAGTAAAACATCCAATATATCATTGGAATCAACAGAAAATTCTGCATCTGGTGGTGTAGATAACTCCATATCTCAAAAAGTATCAAATCGATCCTTTTCCTTTGGCTATTCTCAAATAACAAGGGCTGAAATTGTATTAAATTTTATGTAGGGTAAAATTGATATATCCAAATAGTATTGACTTTCGGTGACTTTCGCCTTAATTTTAATTGCAAGTGATAGTATGACCTTTCTATATTTATGAACTAGAAAAAATCTTGCACAAATCTGCACGCGTTTGATTACGGGCGAAATCTAAAGAAGATAAAGAAAGTGTGCAAAGAAGAAAATCCAAAAAGAATTTTAGAATAAATTGGCTTTGGTAGTTGACCAACCAAATGTAAGGTCAGGCAATAGCAATGATGGAAATACGGCAAGAAACTCATTTCAAAATGTCACTGATTTGTCCAAGATTGATGAAGACTTAATTAAACAATTTTACATAACTTTTCAAGTTCTTGCCTCCAACCAAAAAATAGAAGGTGAACATTTTCAAACATATTGCTACAAGAATGCAGAGAATTATTGCAACAAATACTCCTGGTCTAAAATGCCTCCAAGTGTACACAAAGTCCTTATTCATGGAGCAGACGTAATTTCAATCCATCTTCTGCCCATAAGATGTTATTATTAGTGTAGAATCGTTGGCTGGTAGGGAAACTTAACTAGAAACTCAATTGACTCCGCAGAAGGTTTGAATAGCGTTTACATAACAGCCACGATTCCGGAAAAAGGAATAACACAGAATTTCTAACATAGATGTAACATTGGTAATTCATCCAAGTAACAGAACTACTTTTAGGTAAGAACCAAGATGACCAATTCCTATGGCTTCCAGCCGAGGTGGAACATCCAGGAGTAAAGTGCTTAACCCATTGACTGGTGCTACCCTATTTGTCTCACTTGCTTAATTTCTATCTCAATTCAGAAAACACAAACTCTCATTTTCATTGTTATCTCTCAGCTCACTATTAATTAATCTGTAATTGCCAGACATTCGTGCTAGCCCACGGCATGGTATCATCACAGTGTTAGGTTTTATAAGTGCATGTACGTGTTGAATTACGAAAGAGAGATTTATTATTTTCTTATACATATCCGTATACATAACTTAACGAGTCCACAATTCGGACTGGGTAATCAACAGACCCCCAGAAGCAACGTGTCGCCCCGTGCTAATGAAAGCACTCCCGAATTGTCGCCGATCTTAAGCAGTAAGTTTCATAAAGATAGTATTTAAATAAAAAGGTACAACGGTAAATACGGCAGTTGAGAGTAGATAAATTCTATTGAACTATCGCTACAGTTTCCTCAGGTTTTATACAAATGTTTCACGATTACTTGCCTTTGTTTACAATAATCAGATGTCAACGTAGTTTAACAGGATCAAATTCTTTCCCCTCGCAAAATTAAATTTGAGCAAAAATAAGCACAATCGAGGGGACGTCAAATTAGCAATAGCAACCTGAGATCGAAAATAAATACTGACGTCAGAGTGACGTAGAAATACAAAATAAATTTTAAAGAATAAAATCAACAAAAGTCCCCGAGCGACTCTACATTAGGAAGCGCAAAAGTGCATGAATAAAAATGTGGAAATGCTCGCTTGTTTCCACGCAAGAAAGAGTCTAGGAAGAACAAAATACGGGATCAGACCAAACTTGGTTTTAAGCGACCTTATTAGCAGCAGGAAAGAGTCCAAAAGGAGAAAAGACGAGCTTCCTCTGTTGGAAGAAACCTTATCCTTAATAAAAATACAGAAGATGAAAACAAAGATGCATAACAATTTCTAGCTGAATTTTATATTATTGTCTATAGCTATAGCTTTAAATTTTTGAATAGATAATTTTATTTTTGTTTAGGATTTTTGTTTATAAATAACTATTTGTGAAGTTTGCATCTTTTATTTTTTATACATGTTATTAGCTTTTTTAGATATTTTTCTTTCTTTCTTGCTGATGTTTTTAAAATCAACCTTTATTTTATTATTCCCGTCTTATTTTTTAGATCTAGCACGGTATATGTTGGTCCATACTAAATAAACTCATAAATGCTATATATTTACCGTAAGTATTCTAAAATTTGCTTACGATAAAGGTAAAAACAAGCAAAATATTTTTTATATAAACTTGATTTAAGATTTTCAGAAAACATGCAATTAAGCTACATATACATTGATCATAATTATGTTGAGCGAAGGCATATAACCTATATCTTGTTACATGTAGTTTTCACGAAAAATAGTATGAGACAAAAAATAATCAGAAACGAAAGATCTACAAAATTTTCTTAGAGTGCTATTTAAAAAAAGTGGGATGCACAGCCTCTCCCTTTAAGGGAGGGCAATTTAATCAAGATTTTGTTCAATTAAAGAACTATTTAAATTGAAGGTGTGTCGTATGGGTGGATTCATTATGATCATCGAAACAGATTAGGAAACGAAAAAGCTGCCAAACTACTACTCTGTTTCAAGGTTTTGAATAAATAAAATGCTTAGTTTTTAACTGCACACATCGGATATAATTGATACTTTTAAAAACCATCGCTGATTATAATAACTAACAAAATATATAAGTTATAACAAACAATTGTGAAAATTGTATTTCCATTTTTTTAGCTATGGCGCTAATTGCAGTGAAATATTAGCCCCAGGACCCAGCTTCATTTAACTGGAGCTTGAAAATTTCTTGCCCCCCACAGAACCCTAGCATACAGTAATAGATTTCTGTTTGGTAGTTATAAAGGAATTATACTGTATGTATATATTCAAAGACATCGCTGACGCCTGCAGCGCCACTTCCACTTTTTGAAGCATTGAAAAGTTTCAAATGATTTTAGAAACAGTATACTAACACAAACATTTGCACTGAATACAGTAAAATTGAATAAAAGCCCTTGATACATATCTTGAAATAAATGAACTACATAATGTAAAGTTCCTACCAGCAATATGAGTTTCCTACCAGCACAAACATATACATGAAACTGTCACGGCGTGGTCTTGTACATTGCGACATACATGTATGTAGCAACAGTTGCGTCTCGTATTACAAATAATATAAGGGTTTAGTAACTAATCAACAATGTAACATTAATATATAAATTCATACTCCTGAATTCAAATCTTCAACAAAACTTAAATGCGATGCTCGAGATTGTGAAGACGATAAAAACCGTTGCAAACGTAAATACCATGGTTCGCCATCACCAATTGGCATAACTTAAATCTAAAGCAAACGTGTACGTAAACAATTTTTTATGGCTATAGATATAATAAAAATACAAAAACCAAAATCAATTTTAGACATGATTATAAAACAAAATTATGGTTGCATTCGTATTCCGGCGTCAATTCTTATAACTTCGCCATTGATCATGGGATTTTCATATACAGATTGAACTAAATGGGCATATTCATCGGGAAACCCGAGTCTAGGCGGTTGAAGAGCCTGCTCAGATAAGAAATTTCTAACCTTTTCAGGAAAGCTTTGCACCATCTCGGTATCAAAAACTCCAGGTGCTATTGTGCAAACACGCACGCCCAAAATAGAGAGATCCCTTGCAGCGGGTAATGTCATTGCGGATATAGCACCTTTACTAGCAGCATATGCAACCTGGCCTTTTTGACCTTCGTAAGCAGCAACACTTGATGTTAAAACAATAACGCCTCGTTGCCCATTACTATCCTCTGAATTATTACACATCGCAGTTGCAGCTAATCGCATTAAATTAAAAGTTCCAAATGTATTAACGCGAAGTACATCTTCAAAATCCTTAGGAGAATGCGTTTTATTCTTTTTGGCGTTAACTATTAACCCCGCTCTCAGTATTCCAGCACATGACACAGCTAAGTCCAAACGACCAAATTTGTTGGTAGCAATATTAACCGCATTTTGCAATGACTCACTATCAACAACAGAACCAGCAACAAATTCACATTTATCATATTGTTTGGCAACACTGTTGCCTGCAGAATCAGGAAGATCAAATAATATTACAGATGCACCATGATTGCACAAACGATTAACTACTGCTTTACCTAATCCGGAAGCCCCACCAGTAACTAGAGCAACAATGTTCTTAACAGAGCCAATTGTAGACGACATAAGAATAATTACAACCGAGTTTGTATTTGAAACTAAATTATATAAATATATATTAAATGGTGCAAACGATGCAATAATTACACATTATTTGCTGCAATCTAAGAGTAAAAACTTATTTATTTAAAAAAATCAGTAGATAAACCATGAATTTCTGCGAAATTGATTAAGAAATGTATAACAAATGTTGACATCATAGTCATAGTTCCCAATAAATAATATATTAAGGAAATTAAGATAAGATATTTGAAGTAAAGTTAAATTAGAAGAAGTTTGGATGAAAGAGAAGAATTTCAAGTGAAGAATTTGAACACTAAATGCAATGAAGAGCACCATGCAGTAAGACACAAAATAAGCCTTTCAGTGCATAGTGAGAACACTTGATTAAAACAAATCTCAGATAAAACAGAGAAGACAAATTTTAAATAATTAGAGAAATATGCGATTTGCAGAATAAATTATTTAAAAACCAAGAACTCCTAAATCAGTTACTTCACATCAAAAGTAGATAGTGTAATAATAGATGGTTTATCATTACGTGTAGAGCAAAAGAAGAGACATTCAGATTTGAAGGTGTTGAAATCAATATGATTATTAATTATTGTCACAAGAAACTTGAAAATTCGGATAACAATGTAACATATAAATGGAATTGTGATAAGTACATTTAATGGAATCATCGATGAATATTAGGAAAGGAAGAGTTTCAAGAATATTGCATAGAGGAACATCAGAGATAAGAAATTCAGAAGAAATTTGACATTGTTTGTAGTGTATGCATTCAGGGGCTAAATAAAGTCACTTATTATTATTATTATTATTATTATTATTATTATTATTACCACGTGAGATCCATTAGAAAGATAACTAGAAAGCTTAAAAAAATCCGAATCCATGCCTAGATTTGCCATTTTGGAAATAAGTAAAGAATGAACCAGTTTAACGAAGGCTTTACTAAAATCTAGGTAGCTAGATGAGAAACCGATATTTTATCAACTTTTTAAATGCAAAATCATTTCAGAATGGAAATATCGGTAGATTCAATGGACCTAATCACAAATTTAAATGGAAACAAGTTGTATACAAATTTCAGATAATGGCTTTCCCGGCGTGCAATTTTTTTCGATGCGCCTAATATATCACAATTTCTAAGAAGGTTATGGTTAAATTTACGTTTAAATATGCTTAGCGTATCTGTAAAACGTATGTATTGATCGAATTCAAGGTGAAAAATTTAGTTTATTCTAAAAGTTTTGTATAAATGTATTCAGTTGTTTCAAAAATATTACCACTTAAATTTTGCTAAAATCCCATTACATTCATTGAATTCTACATCAAAATTAGTGATTTAATAGGATTTTCACAAACTTAAAACCTTAATAATTCAAAATCATCTCAATAAATATGCACACAAAATTTAGAGTAAACTAAATTTTTTACGCGGAATTGGATTTTTTCGATATAATTTATATAGCAAGTAGTTTTATGAAGATAGTTTTTAGGGTGTCCCTTCACAAGGGAATAGGGGATAAGCGAAATTTCTGGAAAAAATATTACATGAAAGTTTGAATTCACAATGCCAAACTTGACCCTAGCGCTAAAAATCAAAGTTATTTTCTTAATCATTGCAGAAATAATTTGTGAAGATGAGTGTTTCTAAAAATTATGAACAGTACTTTACATTCTATTTATAAACTTTATTTGTACTAACTGTTTCTTTTAGAGGGCAAGTTAAAACTTTTAGAGAAAGCTTTTTATATTTAATTTAACTTGATCTGGAAAGAAATTCAATCCGACAACTCTCCCGGTTGACCCTACTTCTGAGACATGGAAATGGCGGAAGTCTGCGTTCAATGATGGTTTACAAATCAATGAAGTAACAGAGGACGCGCACAAGTTAACTTATATCAAATCACATGCGGGTCCTAACTTGTATCCTTTATTGCGAACGTCTATGACCTTTAACAGCGCGATTGCTGTACTGGATCGCCAATTCAACAAACCTACACGGGTAATATATGCAAGGCATAAACTATTAACATGTAGCCAAAAGGATGGTCAGTCTATCTCGTTGCCCTGCAAGGGACAATTGTCACAAATAGACCCGGGCGGTGCTGATTGCTTTATTTCTATGGAGACCATCAAAAGATTTTACTTGAAATTTACACACAATAATTCAACGATGGCTAATAGAGATAGTCTCGAAATCTTAGGTTATCACAACACATCATTGAGAATCAAAGACTGTGCATATGGCGGTCATTTATATGTTGTTCAGAACCTAATTGCTGACCTCATCATCAGTATGGAAGTGTTAGCTCAACAGCAACAAGTTACTCTTAAGTTGGAGGATCTAGGCTTCTGATTATGTTCAGCTCCCTTGCTACTGCAGTTTCCAACAATGAAAATCGATCCACCCATTTTGTTTACAGACGAATTAATTAAGGCCAAACCTATAGCCACAAAAGAGAGTGGCGCAAAGCCAAATGACCTGGAGTTCATGAAGGATGAAATAAAAAGATTGCTTGAGGAAGGCATTATCGAAGAGTCTGTTTCACCATGACCAGCCCCAGCATTTGTAGTGAATGGGCACAAGAGGCGAATGGTAATAGACTATTATTGCGCGAGGGTTGAGTTTGACAATGGTCGCGTGGACATTGTATCTAAAAAGGATTTGTCTCCTGGTGCTTTCAAACACGTTTCTGTTCTGCCAGGAGATATACTTAGTGAATTTGACAATATTCCCACCAAAAGCAACATCAAAAAGACTTCGAAATGAATTGTTTGATAAAAGTGCAACAGGTGAAAGCAGCTCTAAGATAACAGCAAGCAAAATACCGAAGACCCTTACTAATTTTGCTACTGCATGTGACCGTGTGGGAGTCTCTGATCGTGGTGCTGCCTTACTCTCTTCCTCTTTATTGGAGGATATTCCAAACACTGAGTCAACCACTGAATCTCCAAATATCATCCTTGACAAAAATAAAATCCGTCGAGAAATTTCCAAAAGCCGAGAGAACAAAACAAAGGAAACATCTGTCTCTCAGATTACAAGTATTTATTTCGACGGTAAGAGAGACATCACATTAATTAACGACAAGAGAGTCAACAAGATTTACAGGAAGAAGATTACTGAAGAACATATTTCAGTCATTTCGGAACCA
>CABFPE010000748.1:172430-197876 GCA_900660155.1 Hofstenia miamia
ATCCCGTGATGGATTCCAGCCACTACTAAACACAACTTGCCTAGCTGCACATTTAATTAAATAATCAAACCAGATAAAGTAGAAATGAAAATTAAATAAACTCCGAAGAATTTATTGTTCATCAAAATTATGGTTGAATCAAAGCTATTTATAAAATTTCTACAAAAAGTACCTGCTGATTTTAAAATTCAAATGATTCATCTGCCAATATGGCTGTTCATACGTAAGCATTAGTTTGCTCAATTTAATTTGTCAATTACCTCTTGATCGGCTAACAAGTTTCTTATTTTGACCAATATTAAATCTTAGTTGCATTTTACAAAAATAAACTAAAGTTCATTAACTAAATTTTTTACAATTAATTTCAATTGATAATCATTCGACGTTATTCAGCTTTTAGTTGCCTTTTTGGATGATGCTACAATTAAAAGTGCTATAAGTGGAAGATAATCAAAAATGGATTATTATATGTTGAAGCCAGTAACAACAGAATTGTGATACCAGACTACTTTAAAAGGGAACTGATAAGAAAAATACACAACATTTCCCGACACAAAGAGCGCCATTAGAAAAAATCATTGCAACACAACCAAATGAGATAGTCCACATAGATCTGGAAATGCTGTAGAAGGACGCAGAAGGCTATCAATATTTACTGGTAATGGTGGACAATTTCACAAAATATGCAAAGATGATCCCAATGAAGAATATGACAGCAGAAACCACAGCAGAATTAGTATTGAAGGAATGGATTCTAAGACTCAGGCTGATGGAAACAATAATAACAGACAAGGGCCCACATTTCAAGAGCAGACTCTTTCAAGAGATAGCAAAGCTCCTGAAATAGCAAGCAAACAGACAACAGCATACCACCCACAGGCCAACAGAGAGTGGAGTGACTCAATTGAACACTGATCAAATTAATTAGAGTGGCAACATCAAGGATAGGTAGAAATAAATGGAGGGAAGTAATCAAGATGGTTGAATACTATTATAACATGTCAGTACATGCAACAACAGGAGTTACACCATTTAAGGCAATGTTCAGAAGAGAGGTGACAACTCTGTTATCAATGCAATATACCAACTACAGCAAAAGTTTGGACAACAAATACGTAAATCAATTAAAAAAGCAGATTACAGGGATCCATGAAATGATGTGTCATAATATAAAGAAATCAGTGGTGAGACAACAATGCAATTATAATAAAAAAATTTATGGGCATGCAAATAAGGTAGGAGATAAAGTATACATGTTCACACCAATGAAACTCACAGACACAAACCAAGTCTGGAAACTAAAAACAGTATGGTCCTGCCCTCACACAATAACACAGACACTACCAAACAATGAATACATGCTAAACAATGATAGACTATTACATTTTCAAAACTTGAAGAGAGCAATGGCAGATATTGAAGAGAGAAAGATAGAAGAGTATACTGAGTAAAAAATATGACAAATTACTGGTAAAAAAATTATATACTATATGTAAGAAAAATGTAGTCTACATTAAGAGGTTTTTGATGAGGAATTCACAGCAGATATCAGAGATAATAACACAAAAAATAGAGAGTGCAAACACAAAAGACAGAGAGAAATAAACCCCTATATAACCCTAAAAAATAAGATATAAATTTACCTGATATATGGAAGATAAATTTACTAACTGAATTTAGGAATATTGAAGAAAATGATGTGCAGAAATCAACAATTGGAGGAGCTCTCAACCACAAACAGGAGAAGGAGAATTTGCAGAAGTTCTCAAACCAGATGTTGATTCCAGGGCAGAAGGGACAAGTACAAAGAGCTGATGAACAGACAACATAGAGTGAGAAGGCGTCCTAGTAGTCCCCAAGGCTGATTCAAGGGCAGGGAGACCAATGGACAAAAAGCCTCTCCCACTAGGGATCTGCACAGACAATTGAAGGGTACACAGAAAACTGGTGCACAGCAGCACAACTTTCATTTCCAAGAGTCCACAATGCTGATTTAAGGGCAGTGAGAAACTTGGAGTTCCAGGGGAAGGTGTAAGTGGTGTAAGAACTGTGGAGATGTGAAAGCAATTCAAGGCTGATGCTATCCCCACAGGAGCTGTAACTGGTCAAGTGCCAATTGGAGTAACTGTGAACCAATTCAAGGGTGAATCAGTAAAAACTATTAGCATAGATTCACAACCCATGGACTGTGAACCAAGCACCTGCATACTACCTTTAGAGATGACACAGCTACATGCCTCCTTGGACCCTACCTCAGAGAGAACTGTATGATCTAGAGAAAGAGAAAAACGGATGTCTAAGATTGATGGAGAAATTTACCACTAGTACTAGATGCAAATAATAGACCAAAGGTAAATGTAATAATAAGTTATCTGTGAGATATGAATAAAACACTGGAAAGACCTTACATGCAGAGTACAGTACATATTATATTCAATGAAGACTTTAGGCTGGAAACAACACAAGCTATAATGTCCTACAAGGATCAGATAGCAGAAATTCCAGAAGTAAATATGGATCAAGATAACTTGACAATTATATATGTTTTGAAAGAAAAAGAATACAATAAGAATCTGGAGAAAAACATAGATCAAAAGTTAAGAATGGCAAAAGTACAGAAGATATGAGTGGTAGTAATCACAAGATCAACAATCAATGATATCTGAGAACACCTATTGGACACATGTATGCAAACAGAAAACATATTTCCTTGGGAAAAAGCACCAACAGATACAACCACCTCAGAACTGATCACATTTAACCTACAGATAGATTACTGGGTACAAATTCACAGGATAAAGGTAGATCCATGCATGTGATCAACTTATATAAACAAATGAAAACAATAGAATTGATGATGGATAAGGATGGTGTGGAAAAGGCCAACACACTATTCATAAAATGTAGCCTAACACAGAGGAGGGAACACCTCCAGCAGATCCAGAAGATATGGAAAAACATGAAATTACAACAAAAAACAGAGGAGAGCTGGCCAGAGATAAGAATCAAAGCACTGTCAAGAAAATTCCACAAATCAGTTGAACTAGCTCTCACAGAAGTGAATCAGGCATATGAATTAAACACAAAAAGGGATTTCCAACAACTAGTATTCAAAGAGAAAAATGCGCCAGAAATCTGATACAGGATGACAGCATGGATACTAGTGATATTAACAACCAAAGATAAAGAGATAAAACTTCTGATTTCACAACATTTTAGACACAAACTGACAAAAGCAAAGAGATTTGAAATAGCATTAGCCCCAATTAATGCACAAACAAAGACAAAGAACTGGCTTCTGAAGGGCCATATTGAGAGAATGTAGTCACCCAACAAAGTAGAAAAGCCAATGGTAACAATGGAAAAAATAATCAGCTGCATCATAATAAATAAGAACCTGATGGGGAAGATGTTGATAGTGGATATGGCAAACAAAATGGGGATATGTCTGAACAAAATGACAATATTCAAGTAGCAAATGAGGAAGCACATGTGGGGTGCAACATCAGAAACATGGCTGAGACAAATGGAGAATCAACCATGGATTACAATAATAAAAATCATAAAATGAAAACTGGTGAGCACCAAGGAGATAAGAAAAGCAGCAGTACTAAAAAATGTACAGAAAATACTTGAAAAGGAAATGGAAAGATACAAGCAAGACAGTCCACAATGCACATTTACTAAGATAATCAGGAGTGCAGAAATGATGAAAAAAGGCAGGATAACTGAACCAGTAGGAGTCTGTGAAATGGTAACAAAGACACAGAGGGAGATGATGGAGGAAGAGGAGCTACTAACATCAAAAAGTGGGGAGAAGTGAGCCCAGCAAGAACAATTGAGTGGATAGATACAGATGATGAACAATTCTTAGTTGAAATTAAAGTAACAAGAGAAGCCAGAGAATTCAAGGAAAGGAACTTCCAAAACATTAAAGAACAACAGACAGTGGCAACAATGAAGCTAATGTTTACAGAGGCATTCATGAGAATGTGACTGGAAGAACTGCCTAATCCATATAACCCATTGGCAGTGGACATTGAATGCATAACTTCAAGAATGGACATCAAGGAAGAAATACAACTAAAATTGAGCAGAAAATGACTCACACAAGCAATAGCACCAACAACAACAGGCCCATAAGATTACATATAACAACAAATTGAGACAAAGATTCTAATTTTCACAATATCAATACCAATGGTCCTCCCATGATGGAGACTGCCAAAGGAAGTCAGAGTTGTCAAAGCTTTTCTACATGAATAGAAATCTTACATTAATATGAAAGAAAAGGTGAAAAGGATAATTGAACAAGATGATTACAAGAAATCAAAAGAAATAATGTTGAAAAATGACAATTGAGAAAGAGTGTACATCAAAGGAATAATAACCCATACCAGCTGTACACACAGGGTATGCCTATTAACACACAACTAAAGGATCTAAGAAACAAAATTGAAAGCCACACTCTGAAAGGGATAATGCTATTCTCTGGGGTTAACAACATATTTTGGACAGATATCTGGGAAAAGAAATACTGTTACTACAACGTCACAAAAAGAGTAGAGATTGTAACAATGATGAGAATAAATAAAAATGATCCCAATGAAATAAGCAAACAAGAGGTAAAGGACAACATCAGTTTCTTTTACAAGGACGTGGCAAATACATAAAGTCTGAGGAAGGTTTTCACATTCTTTAATCCAGATAATCAAATAAGAGAAGATCTAGCCCACATGAGTAGGGCTGTTATGCAGATGATGATCAGAATTAAAGGTATAGAACTCTACCAAAAATATTACAACATATTCTCACAGAAAATCAATGAGCTACAAGAAATCAAACCAATTGCTGAAAACATCTGAGAGGCAAAATTCTTAAAATATGCTAACACAGTAACTACCAAAAGAGAGCGCAGTCCTGAAAATGATGAAATAAGCTGAATTCAAAAAACCAAATGGGAAGACCAAGAGGTGGAATCAATAGTTCGAAAAGCAGACATGCTAGTACATAGAGAGTTAGCTGCACTAAAAGTAATGTATGCTGAGGAGGTCTTGTAGCATCATTCAAATCAACTAAGTTGCTAATGTCAAATCAGGAAGAGAATAAGATCAAAGAAGAATTATGATTAGAAATATTATAAAATTATACAATCAGTTAGATTAATTTATATTATGCAACCCAGCAAAAATAATTGTCAACTATGAGAGATTAGTACCTGTCAATAACAATACTTTTGGCAAAACTGAAATTACATCCATTATTTTTAGCCAACATATTGGCAGACAAAGAGTTTAAATTTAAAAAAACTGTTACTTTTCTAAAATTACTATAAATAGACTCAAAACACTGTAAGCAATTGATAAAGAATTTTATTCAGAATTCTTACTTTGTTTTATTGATACAGTTTGATTATTTAATACAATGTCAAGTGAAATGAGTTGTGTTTAGTAGTGGTCTGGAACCATCATTAGATTGATTCTAGGGTCTTTGTGCCAGATCATGAAAGTGCACTTATGTTAGGTATAGGGGTTTTTCTCTCATTTAGTTGACTATCAATCACTTAGTACATGTATTAAAAATAACACATTCAAAATACAGTTGGATGACCAAACAAAGGGGGCGAAAAAGCTTCCATTATTTTTAGCCATTTTTGGCAGACAAATAAATTCAAATTTGAATGACAGGTACTTTTTGAATTTAACTATAAATAGAATGAGAATCAAATTGGAAACTGTTGAAGTAAATTCTTTGAAAATCTTTAGATTTCATTCAGTTTGATTACTTATAAATCATGTCAAGCTAAACAGTAGATGGAGTAGTAGTGGCTTGGGCACACATTGGGAGCTATTTGAGGGTCCTTGATCCAAGCCATGAACCTGCATTTACATTAGGTGTACATATAGGAGTTTTACTCTGTTCAGCTGACTATCAATTCAATTGTTTGCATGTATCAAGTATTTGATTACCAGAGAATCTAATTAGATGACTTAGAAATAGACTGATAAATGACCATGCATGTAACATTAATTAAATGTAAGGTAGGAAGCTGCAAGTAACTAGTTACTTTATTTATCTATGTTAATTAAAGCCAATAGTTCTTGGTAATGGCTGAAGTAATATTTATTAAGCAGCTAGTGACTCTGCCAGGTTGTGAAGTACTAAATTACACTTTACAAATTGAGTTTAAGTCAGTTACATCCAGCCTTAAGAGCTGCACTGTGTTAGGATAAGAAACACATAAGTTAATTCATTGAGCTAAGACTTGGAACTACTCATACAACAGTGGAGGCACATGGATGTGGATTGGTTCAGAGATCAGAGTTGGCTGGAGGCCATAGTGAAATCACAAAAAGGAACTGCGACAATGGTGTACCTAAATAGTATGGAGTTACTCAGAATTAATGCAAGTTAATTATAACTTACCTCAGGTTGGAGCAGAGAAATATTATCAGTGCATCCATACCCGCATATAACAAGAAACAATGATTTAAAAGAATAATTGACTCTGTTAACACTTGGTATTGGATGCTACAGGCACCTAAATAGTGAATAGTTAAATTTAGTTATGTTACATTAACAGAAATATGCAAAAACTAAACAGTATGTAGTCTGTAAATCCCTACCTGCAAATATATGAATGATGTTATAGAGTAACAAAGGATGAACAGTAATAATGCCTGGTACCCAGATAACAATTTTGGTTGTTTTTACGTTGTTTATGGTTGTTTCATACTTTTGGTTGTTGCAGCAACCATTAACATCGTAAAAACAACCATTAATACTCATTTGAGCAACTAAAAATGTGATAATTTAAGATTAAAGCAGATGCTTGCAAATAGAACTCACTTCATCATTTTGATTACTAGATCATCTTAATATAAAGAACGGAGTTAGAACCAGCAATGAGAGTTAGAAGAGTTGAGACACAAACTGAGAGTGATATGAGAAAATGAAGAGGAAAACCCAAGGACAACAAGGATTCACAGAAGTAGAAGAAAAAGAGGAGGAAGAGAAATCACAAAAGCAGTGATGAACCAACTCACAATAGACAAACAAACGAATGTATGAAGAAGACCAACCTATGAGACCTGACCTCAATGCTACCAGAATTCAGTCACAATGACACAATACCATGCAAGGCAACTTCGCCAAAATTCAATGGGAAGGTCAACAGCTACAATCCAACATTTCTAGAATGGCTGCAAATGTTTGAAATTACAATGGCTGAAAGGAAAGTAAACCAACAGGCAGCAGCTGCAAGATTATACTTAACAGGAGCAGTGTCCCAACACTACCTACTCTTAGATACCAATACAAAACAAGACTACAAACTGCTAATCAGAGACTTTGTAGATTACTATGAGAATGAAAGCTTTAAAAACCAGTAGTGAATAATACTGAATTTGACAAAGATGAGGAAGATGGATGACATATGAAATTACATCCAGCAAGTGAGATATTGGTGACACTCAGCTCAAGGGGGAATAAATACTCAAAATACAATCTTTTCTCCCACATCTGCAAGGGAATGCCAGAGAACATCTGGACCCAATTTGAAATTAAATGTGATGTTAATGAGAATTTGGAAAAAATTATTAGGAAAGCTGTAGACATACAGGCAACAATAAAAAATAATGCCCACATCTATGAGAAAGCAGTCCGGAATAAAGAAAAACAGAATGGTGGAACAGCTATAAAACACAAACAGGGAGCACAAAAGCTTTCAAAGAAAAGAAGGCAGAGAAGTTTGTCAACATAAAGAGCAAAGAGGGAAAGTCATTAAGTGCTACAACTGTGGACAGAAGGGACACAGAAAAGACAAATGTAGGAAAGAAATCAATATGATCAGAGAAGAAGAAGCCTATTATGAAGACAAAGATGTAATTGAATCTGAAAGAGAATTACTGGAAGATCCCCAAATGGAAGATGAATTGGAAAACTAGCTTGAGTGCTGACTCCAAAAAACTGAGCACTGATAATGATCATGACAAACCTGGACAATATCAACACAATAACAATAACAATAAATGGAATATTAACAAAGGCAACAATTGACATGGGAGCAATGACATCAATAATAACAGACAAGTGTGCTATAAAACTGGGATTTTAACAAGAAGATTTGGAAAGATCAAACAAAAGACTAATCAATGCATCCAGAGAATACATAGACACAAAAGGCAAGCTCAACACAGTACAAATCAGGATAGCAAATACAACCTTTGAACAATTGTTAGTAGTAATAGACACTCACAACAATTTATTGATGTATGAGGTGATACTAGGCAACAACTTCCTAACAAAGAATGGACGTGTAATAAATTATTCAAATAGAACAATTAAAGTGAGGGAAGAAGATATTGAAATTGGGGAGCAAGAAGGAAAGCTATCAACAATAGCATTCAAACTGGAAGAAGATATAAAACTGCAGCCATACCAGTGGAGGATGCATGAAATTAAAGAGGAAGAAAAGATCACAGCAGAGATAATGATCTACAATAACAAAGGGATCAATTTGAAAAGAGTCTCAATGCCATCAAACGTATGCGCCATAAAAAATGGAAGAGGGAGAATACTGATACTAAACACAACTAATCATAATATCAACATAAAGAGAGCAAATGTAAGAATACTCAGAAAGTATGTCAAATCCAAAATCAAAGCCATCTGGAGAACAATGGAAGACATTGATGAGCAGAGTAGTTTGTATGGTCAACTCAAGGACTTGCAAACAAAAACAGGAGCTACTCCACACTGCTGATTTGAGGGTGAGTGGACAAAAACCATCAATGTAGCAAGTACTCCCCACAGCTGATTCAATGGCAGAGGGATAAAAGCAAATGAGGAAGATCAGTATAAAACACCAGAATTGTTGAAGGAGAAATACCAACACCTGAACAAAACACAATTACAACAGCTTAGAGAGATGCTGGAGAGACATGAACTGATATTCAACTATAGAGAAATAAGTGTGGGCCAGGTGATATGCAAAACACACAAAGTAATCACAACAATGAACAAGCCAATAAAACTGCCAGTAAGGTGAGTGCCAGAGCAGCTGAAGGATAAATACAATAGAATTCTCAATGAACTGATTGACAACAGAATAATCTGACCCAGCAAAAGCCCATATGCAGCACCAATGGTATTCATAAAGCAAGGAGAAAAATACAGACTATGCATAGACTTCCAAAAGTTGAATGAAGTAACAAAAAAGGACTCATACCCACTTCCTAGAATAGAAGATATGCTATACAAAGCAAGTAAGCACAAACATTTCACGTTGATAGATCTATGCAAAGCATATTGGCAAGTCAGAATGGAAGAAGAAGACATTGAAAAAACAGCATTTATAATTCCATATGGTTTGTATGAATGGATATACATGGCTTTTGGCTTATGTAACATGCTGGCAACATTCCAAAGGTACATGACAAAGTACTAAAGAACAAGAAACACAAAATGGAAGAAGGAGTGAATGCATACATTGATGATATTATCATAACAAGCAACATGATAGAAGAACACTTAGAGAAACTGGAAAGAACACTATTGATCCTGGAAAAAGCAGGCCTAAGAATCAATGGAAACAAATGCGACATATTAAAGGAGAAAATCATATTCCTAGGACAAGTGATTGAGAAGGGGCAAATATGCATGAAAGAAAACGCCAGAGACATGATTCAGAAGATAGAGAAGCCAAACACCAAAAAAGACATACAAAGAATAATGGGTTTCTTTAACTATTATGGAACATTCATACCCAACATTGCGGGAAAGACTGCTAAGATGACACAGCTAATGAGGAAGTCAGTGCCTTTTATATGGAAGTGGCAAGAACAGGAGGAACTAGACAATATAAAAGAAGAGTTAGCCAAACTCCCATCACTGAACACACCCAACTACAGTGAAACATTCATCCTGGAATGTGACGTGAGTAAGGTGGCAATCAGAGTGAACTTGGACAACTAAAGAATAACAAAGAGGTGCCAATGCAGTTCTTCAGTCAGAAACTAAAACCAAGCAAGGAGAACTATGGATCAACAAAGCTAGAGATTGAAAGCATAAAGAAATTCAGACACTTTTTGATAGGACAAGAATTTAGCATCTGCACATATAACAGTGGCCTGGCATGGCTCAAAAAATTCTCAGGTGATAATGTAGAATCACAGGGTGCATCTAGCAGCTCAAGCAGTACTAAGGTTGCAGAAGATTACCATTGCTGAGAACAACCCATGCTCTAACAAAACAAATGAAGATTGGTAGTTTACCAATTTCATTGTAGAAAAAAGTAATTCCAAGATGGTTAAAGTAGTGACCAATTCACACAGCATCTTGCTGAAGCCAAGTCTTTAGAATCCATCCTTACAATCCAAGGTGATAATCATGTGTCTCAACTTGTAATTTCTAGCTCAATAAAAACAATTTATCTCAGTGTTCATCTTCTCAGCTCATGTAATAAAGATATTAAATAACATGTAGTTACCATGTATTCATGTACGCCAACAGCATAGTATATTCACATTGTGAGATAGTTTGTGCATGTTCAATCAATAGATGTAGTAGTTCTTTTATTGCCTATGCCTATATTTAGCTTAAAGCAACCACATTATGGGCTCACATCTGTCATGGAGCAAGTTATTGCCCCAGGCACAGTGGAGTTCCTTCCACATTATTGCTGGATCTTACAATTGCATTATTATAAAATTCATACCAAAGCTAAAAAAGGTTAGAAATAATATAAATAATAAAGAGCAAAAGTTATCCAGTTAGAACGAAATTTATTTGACATTTGATTACATTGTGTTCCCTATTTATTACAAGAAAAGGTAAATATTTACTGTTTTACAAGTTAAGTTGTTTCCCTCACAAATTAACTGAGCAATAACACATAATCTAAAGCTTGAGGGGACAATTACTAAATTCAAATCTTAAGTTCAAAAAGATCACAAATTAATAAAATCACTAAACTAAATAGCACCAAATTAATTGGTGAATGCCTAAAATTGAATAAAAATAAAATAAAGGCCCCAAGTGACTCTACAATAAGTCAGGGATAGTATCAAGATGGATCAAATATTTAAATGAGTTCACTTTCACCATCAAACACTGAAGAGGGACACTGCATACCAATGCTGACTTTTGGACCACACTCCCAGAGTACAAGAGAGATGCAGCTAAAGAAGATGGAGAAAAGAAGAAGTTTCAATTCTTAACAAACACTGAGTATGAAGAGTTATCAGAGATAAATGTTGATAAAAAGAGACAAGCAGTGCTGCCAATAGCAATAAAGTAAGAAATATCAGAATCAGAGATCATAGAGAAACAGAAAGATGATGTGATACTAAATGAAATCATAAGAAAACTGCAGGAACCAAGCTTAAAACTATCAAGATTAACAGCAAGTTACTACAAGAGATATAGATGGAAAGGAAACAAGAATGGACTACTGCATGTGGAGGTGCAGAACAATAGGATCTCAATACCAGAATACTATAAATGAGATTTAATAAGAAAAGTACAATGTGAGATTCATCACAACAGTGGTGAGAAAAGTCACCAAAGAAATAATCAACAAGTGTACATTCATTATGCTACATGACGATTGATGATTTAATAGTGTTTACATTTAGACGGTTATTTAGATTGTATCTTTATATTCTATTACATATAGTTTATTTAATAGTCACAACATGTTGCTCATTGTTTTGTACGGTAGACCTCTGGCCGACTTCTAGTTATAAGTTTCTGCAGGCGGCATTGATTGTTTACATGTATCAAGGGCTATTATTTATTTCTATATATGTAGGGTTATTACATGTAAGGCTTCATAATAAGCTATTTCAGCAGCAAGGTTGCATCACTTCGTTTATTGCATCAATTCTTAATAACAAAAACAATCAATGCACTAAATTCTTAAGTAGTTGCAAATCCCATCACACTGAGTTCGCTATTCACATAACCATTCCTTTGTTGGTCTCTATTTCACAGCGGCGGTTCCATTGGTAAGATGCAGCTGGCAGATGTGTTCCTGGATATGCATGTCTACTTTCGAGTGTCGATCCTGTCTTCCATTATCTCTGCTTTATCTAAATAAGTTGGAGTGAATTAAGTAGCTAAAAGGGCTCTTGTATATTAAATTAGTTTAATAAACCGCACACTTATTGTAAAGGAGAGAAATCAGAAAAGTGTCAACTCAGCTTAATGTTTAATCTAAGAAAAGTAATAGTTTTCTCTAAGTAACACACTCACAGTGGATTGACATGATTCTACACAAGTCTGGAAGCTGTGTATCATTAAATTTTTTTGAAACTATCCAAATAATCATAGCAGAGTAAACCTTTACTGCTGCAAATACTCTCTGCCTTTTCATTCCTCATGCCTGTGTGTAAAAATTTATAATGATCACTGCCAATGCTCTTTGTTAGGTTGAACAGGCTATCTGTTGCATTAACCAGTATTCTTGTATGTTTGCCATGTGTTATTTGGAGTGTGTGATGTTTTTGTTTAGCTTGAAATGATTCATATGCATTCCCACACCTCTGATAGACATTCTTTACCAGAAAAAACTCTTGAAGAAAGCAGCTCCTTCTCCATCATAGTGGCAATGCAAATACCATAGGGCCTCTGCCTTACTTGTGACTGGATTAAGTAGGGGATCATAAACCTTTTCCAAAATTGTTTTGATATCAAATGTGGCCATTATTGGTACATAGTTTTTCACTCCATAATTTTTAAATTCAATTTTTTCCAATTGTCTGGGGAATGTATTTTCAGGCTCAGTGGATCCACTACATTTCTTCTGATGCCTCTCAAAATTTTCTTTTAAACAGAAACCAGACAAACATTTAGGGCATTGCATACAGTTATGCATATTTTTGAAAAACTTTAGACAAGCATTCAAATTGGTAATGGCCACATAAGCACTATTTCCACCTCCTTCTTCAATTAGTAATAAATTTACAATTTTCTCATTTTGCTTTTCCAATATGTATGCAGGAACCACACTTTGATCATCAGCATTTAGAGCATACACATTAGCTTTTATTTGGTTGAGGTCCTCAAAAATGCGGGTGTCATTTACAGAGAGTAGGAAAGACAGACCATTAACATTTAAAGTATGCTTGAATCTATTTAAAGGAGTTATTCTATTTCTATTTTTAACTTTTGGATACAAACATGTCAAAACTGCATACAAAAAGCATTGTTTGAAATCACCACTTTTCTGATTTACCAGGAAATTGTTTTTCTTTAGATAAATGTGCCAGCATGGGTTGGTCTATACTTGGTGATATGTAGCCCTACATTGTTTATGTTTTTCACAACCCAGTTTGATGCATTATTTGTATAAATACTGATGTAATTTTTGAGCTTATTTGTCATCTGAGAATGTGTTGCTTCACAATGTCCCATGTGAAACACTGGAGCTGGTTTGCTGGTAGGATGGAGAATGACTCACTTCTCTTCATCTCCATTTGTTCGTGATAGTTCAATCTCAAAAATCAAATAAACTTTGGCAGAGTAATGCTTGGCCACATTCTCCTTAATGATTTTTACAATAGATGTATAGGCAAGATAGAATGGTGAATAAATGTCCACCACATTTATTGGTGGCTCTCAAAAGAGACAAAGCATCCTTTGCAATCTGTATTTTTCTTATGTAATTAATCTCATCAATGGATGGTGGTGCTGATCATTCATGGACAACTGTAATGTGCTTGGAAATCAATTGTAGCATCATCCAAAAGCAACTAAGCTGCAAGCGAAGAACAACGTCGAATGATTAATAATAATTAGAATTGATTGTAAAATTTAGTTAATGATCTTAGTTATTTTGTAAGATGCAACTAAGCCTCAATATTGTTCAAATTAAGAAAAACTTGTTAGCCGATCAAGTAACATTTGACAAATTAAATTGAGCGAAATTACGCTTACAAAGGAACAGCCATATTGGCAGACGAATTATTTAAAATTCAAAATCAGCAGGTACTTTTGGAAAATTTTTATAAATAGCTTTGAACTAACCAGAAATTTGATGAACAATAAATTCTTCGGAGTTTATTTTATTTTCATTCTACTCTTATCTGGTTTGATTATTTAATAAAATGTGCAGCTAGGCAAGTTGTGTCGAGTAGTGGCTGGATTCCATCACGGGATCGATTCAAGGGTCCTTGTGCCAGTCACGAAACCGCACTTATGTTACGGTTAGGAGTTTTTCGATTCTTGCCTAGTCTGACTATCGATCAATACATGTATGAAATAATTGACGCTTGAAACGAGTGGATAGTTGACACTTAGGAATATATATATATTCTTAATAGTAGGAGACTCGACTATAATTGACTTGATAAATGACCTTACATGTACTCTTATTAAATGTAAGTATAGGAAACTGCAGTCTTATTACTTAAACAATTAAGCCGATAGTTTTATGGTAATGGCTATATTTAATATTATGTAAATGCAGTTAGTGTCAATGCCCGGTTGCTTTACTAAATCAAAACAACAAACACTTTACAAAATTGAGTTTAAGTCAGTTACAACTTTACTTGAGTGCACGCACTGAGCTAAAGTAAGGTACACATAATTAGTTCCAGTTGAGCTGAGGTGGTGCCGTGGACTCAATCATCGTTTGAGAGGAAGGAGAGGAACTGTGGAGATTGGCTTTGGGCAGTAGCCCATAGAAGAACTGAAGAGGAAACGCCATACAACTCCGTCACCTAAACAGTGATAGTCAATGCTCAGTTATTTAATTAACATAACTAGTTAATAAGAGAGAAGAGTTTGACGGTTCAACAACTTGGTAACTCCTCACCTGCAATTTACCGAGTACTAATTATCAGTAGTAATATATGGCGCAAATAGGCCAGGTGGAGGATGTTACACAATCCTTCATTATGGAAAAATAATTTGCATTCAGTGCATAAATACACCCATGATTTTTTATGTTTCCTATTAATATGACCTTCTAGTACATAGGGTTTGGAGTTACTATATGTGCAATGAGCACATTGAAAAATGGTGGCTGACCAACACTGCTTGTAGAACTAAATTGAAAAAATTTTTAGCAAAGTAGAAATGGAAGGACAGTCATTATATTTAAAGAACAGTATGCATTGGGAAAAAATTATTTACATTAGTGATGGCTTACTCAATGCAAAAACAATATAAACACATTAATTTTTTCATTGCAAGGAGATCAAATATGCATAACCACATTATAGGAGAAAATAGCAATGCATTGTAAAACATGTAATCAGTAATAGGTAGATAAAAAATCATACAATATGTATACATTATTTTAAATCACTTTTTAAACAAAATTATATTATATTAAATAAACACTAACGCCATGTGTATTGATCACCCTCAAAAAAACCTGGTGTCAGATAAAAAATTGACAATGTATTGTAAACACATAATCAGTATTTGCTAAAATTAGATAGTGCATGCACATGTAAAATTAAATAAAGTTATACATAACATTCCTCATAAAATGTTAATTAAATTTAAAATATTAATGTAGCATAATCCAAGAATTAATGCTGCTAAATATAAATGAAGAAGAGATTAGTTGGTCAGGGAAGATTATCATCAAATTATGATTAAATTAATATTAATTGTAAAGCAAATTCAGTTTAGATTTATCATCATTAATTTTGAAAAATGCAACAAAGTAACAATATTTACCAAATAGTATTTGTTGAAACAATATTGGTAAAAATGAAGGGGCAATATTGCTTCCATTATTTTTCAGCCATCTTGGCAGACAATTCAAAATTCAAATTTGACAGGTACTTTTGGATCTTAAATTATAAATAGAGAAAAATCATTTGGAAAACTGTTGAAGTAAATTATTTGAAAATCTTATCTTTAGATTTAATTTGCTTAGTATTAAATCATGTTGAGCTAAATGGTCAATGTATTAGTACTGGTGAGGGCACACATCAGGAGTGATTTGAGGGACCTTGATCCAAGCCATGAAACTGCATTTATGTTAGGGGTATGATTCGGAATTTTTCTCCATTTAGCTGACTATAATTCTTTCATTGACATGTATGTAATAATAAAAACCTCAGAGAAAATTTTTGGATAACCAATCATAGGTTATTATATTTTATATTAATTAGACTATGTAGGTGACCCATAAATAGACTGATAACAAGACTAAGCATGTATTATTAACCAAATTATCTATTTTATTTAAATTAATTAAAGCCAATAGTTTTCAGTAATGGCTGAATGAATATTTATTAGGCAGCTAGTGACACTGCCTGGTTGCAAAGACAAATCACACACTACAAATTGAGTTTAAGTCAGTTACATCCAGCCTTGAGGGTTGCACTGAGTTAGGATAGGGAACACATAAGCTACTTTGCTGAGCTGAGGTTTGGGAACAATCCATTGATGATGAAGATATTTATTTGTTGGAAGATTTGGAGATCAGAGTCAGCCAGAGGCTTTACAAAAGATCATCTATCAGGAGAACTGCAACATTCTGTCCACACCTAAACAGTGTTTGATTACATGATAGTGAATTAAAGTCAACTAAGAGTATGAATAGAATAAAGCAGTTAGTAAAAAAAAAGCACTTAACACTGAATTGCATTCAAAAGGAATCAGTCAACATGAGTTAGAGCTTGATAGCAGATGCTACATTAACAATGTGTATTGAGAAAATACAATGCAAGACATTTTTAAAAATAATTATGCAAATATATAAAATACACAGAGAGATGACAACCTTATAGCACATTAAATCAATAAACTGCAAATGAGGAGACACAATGTTCTATAATGAATGAAAAAGAATTTCCTTCCATCTTTTTAAACTTGGAAAAAATAAGCTTTCACCCAAAACAGTAGTTAAATAAAATTCATAGTGTATTGTAAACATTTATAAACATGTATTCAGTGAAAATCCTGTAATACACATGCATGATTAAATGAAATTACATTTAATAAATAAACAAGTGTTATATTCTGTAAGAGTATGGATTTAGAATGCCAAAAATAATAGAACACACACCTGCATAATTTCAAAAGATTTGTTCTAGCATCAGTAATAATGCTAATTTGTCTTTCAAAAAATACATCTGCAAAGTTTTAAAATCTCATTAATTTAAAATCAGTAATTGTTTTTCACAGAAATTGAATTTGTGAATGTGTTTTATTATTTTTAAAAAATAAATAATATCTAGGAAATTCCACCATGAATAAAATTCATTTTTGCACACAACATCTATAATAATTGAGAGAAAGTTTTTAAGTGTGATAAATCAATTATTTTAATACAATCTTTTTAAATTTAAAAATGAACAGACAGTTGTGCATTTTTTTGAGAAATATTTTCACTGATGTAATAAATCATGCCATTTTTTGAAAATTTTCACACAGTGTTTTTAAAAAACCTCATTAGTTTAAACAGTAAACATCTAATTTTTTTTCTAATTACATGACATTCATTTTATTAATTTTTTAAAAAATGACTGGAGAATAACACCAATTAAAATAATTGTGTTTTACCATGTTTTTCAAATTAAAAAACATTGACAAGAGTTCTGGATTATTTAAACTCTACTGTGTTTTTAAAAATTGCAAAAGATGGTAAACACAATTTCAAAAAACACATGCTATATTGTGTACTCACTTGGCATTGATGCTTGTAGAAACACCATTAGCAAACAGGCTGTTGCTTGTAGCTGAAGTACTTGATTGATCATTTCCACAACTGATTTGAGAATTTTGGTGTTCACATTCTATCATCATTTTGTTGTCTTGATTCTCAAAAGTTTGCAACCATTCATTAAAAATTTCAGGGGCGAATTTGCTTCTTTTTCTTTTTAGATATTATCAAAACTAAAAATATTTGTTTAATAAATTTAATATACATTTTTTATACTGTGTAAACTGAAAAAGGTAATATAATTACTTACATTGATTCATTGAAGGAAATTTCTAATTCATTTTTATAAAGATTGTCCTTGATGATTTGACTCCATCCAGATTGGAAATTGCTAACATTGGTGAATGATATTTTAAAAGTAAAAAGCAAAAACATTGAAACAAAGCAAACCAGTTTCAACCAAAGTTGGAATGAAAGTGAAAAAAAGATTTTAAAAAAATTTTAATGTGGTAGATATTGAGTTTTGATTGGATGAGAAAACAATTTGAATAGCCAATTAGTAGTAAGTAAAATCAATTTGGGAAAATTTTTGCAATAAAAGTCAATTAGTAACACCTGAGTAATTTTCAATTCATGGTACATACACATCTCAAGTAGGTTTCCCATTAATTAGTTTTGTAGGGAACTTTTAATGCAAAAGCCTTTAAATAACAGAAGTGCTTTGATTGATTGACAGGTTTTCTTTTTGCAGCATTCTGGATGTGGGATGTGCTAAATAAAAAGGTTTTAAATTGAGTACACTTGAAATTGACAGATTAAAAGCTTCTGTCAAAAACATTGCTAATTGGTTTCTAGCATTTTTTGCAAAAAACCCTGGTTGGAAAATTTGGTAAAATTTAAACAAGGTGGTAATTCTTTTCCTTAGCCTGAGTAATGTAAGCAGATTCTCAGCTCTTAGCATAATGTGGAGTCAATCTATAAGCATTTAGATACAATATGCTATGGGGAAACCAAGAATTATATAATCTAAAAATATGGTTCTTTATATGAGAAGGTGGAAATGGTAAATTGATATTAAGATAAACTAGATACATAAGTGTACACACAACAGATATTTGATAATGTTCTACCAACATTGTGCAGGTTGGCAAAAGAATTAACCAGGTTAGTTGTTGGTTTCATCAAATGAATTAAGTTATTTTTTATTGGTTTATATGCTAAAAGTTTGTAATAAATAATGCTTGCTTTGAAAGGTTTTTTGAGACAAGTTTAAGTTACTTAGGCCAAGTTTGACTTTTTATGTTTTGAGTTTGAGTTCAAGTAATATTTTAAATTAAATTCCCAGTTCAATTGAGTTTTTTTCTAATTCCAAGTTTTTTAGGGTAAAAAACATTTATTTTACAATAATTCTAAGCTAAAAAAATTGTTTTTGTGATTGGTAAGAAAATTAGTAGTGATAGAAGAACAGAGGAGAAGTCACAAACTGACATTTTGACCTCTGTTGATTCAGTGATAATAATGAGTGTTTTTTACTGACTCACCATTTGATTGACAGATGACTAATAGGTTTTCACTGAGGTTACATACTCAACTAATGGGTTTCTGACAGCTTGCAATAACTCACAAGGTGCTTTCTTAACAGCCTGGGGGTAACCAGCTGACAGTTTGCTAATAGCTTTTTAATTAGTGTACCATATTCAGGCTTATTTACATGATTCATGTTCAAATTTAGTTTATCTTGTTTGATATAATGACTAATTTTTGTTAATATATACCACATTATAACACATTACATTCCACGAGTTCGGTTGATTACATGTACAGTATAATTTGGGAAAACTTACAAAAAACCGCATTTCACATTTACATGTCTTATTGTATCACGGTTTTTCAACCAATAATTAATTTCCACAATTTCGATAATTTGCAAGTACAAGGTTTAACTCGCTTTTGGGAATTTTTTTCAACTTTTCCACTTTGTTCACTTTTGTACGCATTTATTGACTGACACACATTCACTGACTTTCCATGGTTTATTCACTTTTCTACACATTTGGTGACTGATACACTTTTATCAACTCACACACAATTTTTCACTTTTTGTAGACATTTGATGACTGATTCATCTTTTATCGACTTACACACCATTGTTCAACTTTATTTGATTTACAGGCTTTGTTTACACGATTGTATATGTCACATGGTGTTCAATGCTTCCAATGTTTTTGTATCTCAAAATTAGTCACAATTCTCCATTTGATCTAAATGTAATAAACTTGAAATGAGTATAGTGTGAGATGCATGTTAATTTCAATAGCAAATGTTTACAAAGAATTTAAATTCGTAATTTGCTACACTAGTTAAAAAATTATAGTCAAAATAATTCTAGTAAGTCAAATGTAGCAATGAAACAAATGTGATTAAAAAAACAATTTGCATTGTTAATTAAAAAAATTATTGTGTTGAAATAATTCTCATTAGTCAATTCAATCAATTGCAAAAGTAATTAAAAACAATTTGACTTTTTCATAATTTACTTTTAAACAAAAGCATATATAAAATTTACATGTATGATGTAAAGAGATAATAATCAATGAATAATGAGTAAAATTCGTTTATTCCAAAAAAACGGGTATGCTGGGAAGTGAAAATATTTTATCAGAATTTTAACCAAATAAACAATTAAGAATTATGTACTGATGTAACATCCTCTACCTAGCCTAATTGCGCCATGTATCATTACTAGTGATTATCACTCTGTAAATTGTGGGTGAGGAGTTACTAAGTTACTAAACCATCAGACTCTTCTCTCTTATTAACTAGTTATGTTAATTGAATAATTGAGCACTGACTATCACTGTTTAGGTGTGGGGGGCCGTATGGTGTTTCCTCTTCAATTCTTCTATGGGCTATTGCCCAAAGCCGATCTCCACAAGACAGTTCCTCTCCTCCTTGAACGATGATTGAGTCCACGGCACCACCTCAGCTCAACTGGAACTAATTATGTGTACCCTACTTTAGCTCAGTGCATGCACTCGCGTAAAAGTTGTAACTGACTTAAACTCAATTTTGTAAAGTGTTTATTGTTTTGATTTAGTAAAGCAACTGGGCATTGACACGAACTGCATTTACATAACATTAAAACAGCCATTACCGTAAAACTATTGGCTTAACAATTTAAATAATAAAACTGCAGTTTCCTATACTTACATTTAATAAGAGTACATGTAAGGTCATTTATCAAGTCAATTATAGTCGAGTCTCCTACTATTAAGAATATATATATTCCTAAGTGTCTACTATCCAGTCGTTTCAGGCATCAATTATTTCATACATGTATTGATCGATAGTCAGACTAGGCAAGAATCGAAAAACTCCTAACCATAACATAAGTGCGGTTTTGTGACTGGCACAAGGACCCTTTGAATCGATCCCGTGATGGAATCCAGCCACTACTCGGCACAACTTGCCTAGCTGCACATTTTATTAAGTAATCAAACCAGATAAGAGTAGAATGAAAATAAAATAAACTCTGAAGAATTTATTGTTCATCAAATTTCTGGTTAGTTCAAAGCTATTTATAAAAATTTTCCAAAAGTACCTGCTGATTTTGAATTTTAAATAATTCATCTGCCAATATGGCTGTTCCTTCGTAAGCGTTATTTTGCTCAATTTAATTTGTCAAATGTTACTTGATCAGCTAACAAGTTTTCTTAATTTGAACAATATTAAAGCTTAGTTGCATCTTACAAAAATAACTAAGATCATTAACTAAATTTTACAATTAATTTTAAATATTATCAATCATTCGATGTTGTTCTTCACTTGCAGCTTAGTTGCTTTTGGATGATGCTACACTGAGTTCTTTTTGGAAAAGGTTAAGCAGCTTCATTACAATGTTAAAACCGAGTTCAAATCATTGATTCATTTATCCAACTGAATGACGTGAATTGGAAGAAAGACAATGACAGAGAGATAGACAACAGCAGGCGTAATTCGATGTGCATAATACAGTGAGATCTGAGATAAGTGGTTTTACTTCATAAAATTTTGAGGAATAATTGCAATTCAACCCAAGTGGAGCATTCAAATCTCTAATGTGTTAAGTGTTCCCTAGTTGATAATGGGAATCATCAATTGAGAATTAACACCATCCACTATCTATTTCCTTCATAATTCCTCATTACAGGTTCTATGCCAAAACATGCTTTCATCCCTTTTTTTAAAACACACAATGTTAAAGAAATGTGTACACTGCTCCTCTCTGTCATCTGCTGCCATGGGAACCCTTCTATTGAGAATTAACAGCAGTCTATTTCTTTGATGGATAACCGAGGGGAACTAAAACACTAATAATAATTTGCTTTACCTTTAAAAATTTTTAAACCATTTACACTAGTGGAGAATTAACTATAAAATCATATTGTCTTTAAACCTGAAACATCTACAAATAGAGCAAAATATTAAACCATATCACCTGTATGTAGTAAAACACCATTTACAGATAAACTATAATCTCACATAATTTGGTTAATTCCTTTAACCCTTAAAGGACGATGCTGACAAATATGTCCCCTTTCAAAATATAGCTCTATTTAGAAAAAAAACAATTCAAATGTTGCAAATGATGACGTGGTATTATATGTCTAGTTATACTGGACAAATTTCATGTGCGTATGCTTCGTTTAACCCTTTAAGGATGAGACCTTGTTCCAATTAGGTATTATTGATTTTTTTATGATTTTTTATCATAAAATGCGTTATATTTATGAAATATACATTAATTTTTATATATTTGTTTATTAGTATAAAGTTTAAACAAAGCATACGCGCATGAAATTTGTCCAGTATAACTAGACATATAATACCACGTCGTCATTTGCGACATTTGAATTGTTTTTTTTCTAAATAGAGCTATATTTTGAAAGGGGACATATTTGTCGGCATCGTCCTTTAAGGGTTAATGATTAATTTACGTGGCCAATTGTTTACACACATTAGTTGGCTAATTTGGGTTACACTGCGTTTTGTATTAACACATTTTAGACTAATTTCTCCTATCCGTAAAAAATTTCAATGCAAACATGCCTTTGTTTACATGTATTAATTGGGTAATTGAGCTTACATTGCAATTTGTAATAACACGTTAGTGACTATTTTCTCTTACCTGTAAAATTTTCCATGTTGTATGTATAAAAACGCAGACACACAAAGGCTACAATATCGTTTTTCCAAATACGTTGGTGTTTTTCTATTGTAGAAATTCACAAGTTTAATTTGTTTGCTAGGATAATGAAATAACCGAATTGTTATAGGCATAATACACAATAAAAACAAGCAAATTTTTGGAAAAAGTAAACATAAAAGCACGTTAATATTACAGATGTATGAAATATAGAGGAAATTAAAACAAAATACTTGATAAACCAATATTTGTATACTTTGTTTAAGCAAAACCATGCATGTTAATACATCAATGAATATAGGTGTTAGAAGGCTTACAAGTGAATGAATTCAATATATTATTTTCACAATGCATATTTTTTAGTACCATGTAAAATACTAAAACAATTTATTCCCACATTTTGTGCAAACTGATTATATATGTAGCATTAACTCATTTAAACAACTCAATTGATTTCTTTTTTCAAATAGCATGTAAAATTTAGTAGTTTTTCTCAAGTGGAATTATAAAATAAAATGGGTTTTCTAATAAAAGGCGTTGACATATGATCTACATGAAAAGTGTATTGTTATATTGTTAAAATCGTCACTGACTTGTGTTTTCTCTTTGACTTTTATTTGTTTGACAGCGTTATTTCAACAGTGATTTACATTTTTTCTGCTTAAAATATTTTTCTAATAATCGTAATCTACATTATTGTCATGTATATAATTCAGAAATTGTTCCTAAGCATTGTTAAGATCTAGTTTTGCATTTTTTGCACTTAAATTTAAAAACGTACTCAATTAAAATTTGAAATGTTAAAATAATATGCATAGGTTATCAAACAATTATATGTCAACATACCTTGTTATTTTGTGTGTAGATGTTTTTGAAACCAAAAATGTATTGCCTTCAATCTTTCACCAATTTGTATCGTTCTTTATTGTTATATAGTGATAAACAAGTCTTTTTGAAAGTGAAACTGACTTAAATCGACTTGGAACATGGTTTAAACTCCACCTACTTTGTTGAAAAGAACTAAATATAAGGTGAAAACTTTTCACTGATTCCATAGCAAATAAATAGTAGTGAATGCTATTGTAAAACATATAGTTCATGTACTCTGATATGAAATATCAACTACATGGTTACATGTAATGATGGATTAATCTTCATGTTAAATATTTTGTATTAATCATTAACAAAGCGTTTCACGAAGAAATTTGAGAGTTAGAAACCACCAAAAAATTTTTGTAAAATGCATACAAAGCAATAATGTATTTCCCTGACAAAATGAAAATCAGCGCATAATTCTCACTCGGTTGTTAGTTAAAAAATGTAAAATGTGTGAATACAATAAATAATTTGTATTAATCAAAAGTATGACTTTTTCAAAGAATTCAAGTTCTAAATCATTTTATTTTGGTTATGTAATAAAATGGGTATTACTAATATTAAATATCACCATATATAGACATTTTTTTAAAAGAGTGAAATTAGCCAATCACAAAAACTCTATGTTTATAAATTTTAACAGATATTTTAAAAACTACTATTCACATTTTTGGAGATGACAACTAGCGTATTTCTTGAATGCAGCTTTGATAGCATTTTAAAGAATTTTTCAGCAATCAAACACAAGATGTGTGTTTTGCAAAATATTGACAAGCTCGTGAACTACAACGATATTCCACTTCCAAACAATAAGGTGTTACATGTTTTATTTCACCCTTCACAGGGGCAGTGCACTTGCAATACATGCTTGGATCTTGATGATTACAATTGTACAAATGATATGTCAAACTTCAAGATGTGTGGAGAGAATCTTCCTCATACATTTACCACGGGGCAGGTATTACAAGCAAATGCGAATAAAATATACAAAGATGGGTTCGCAATAGACATTGTAATAGAGGAAATTTTTAGATTGATAGATGGTGAAGAAGGCAACTGTGTAAAAATCCCTTTAAACCATGGACATTTGTTAGAGTATTGTATATTAACCTGTGAATAAATGTGTATAGATGTATTTTTATTAATCTCACAACCATGAATACAATTACTATAAATACGAGTAATGAAATAATAATGAAAAAGCATAATTGATTTTTCAATTTTGACTCTTTTACATGAAGGCGGTTTTTGATATAAAAATATAGTCATAGACGAATATAAATCGCTGGACAAGACATTGAAATTTTGCTAGTTGAATAAGTTACATGGAGAAGGAGAATTCCACATTTCAGAACATAAAAAACTGATTACCATAGTAAACAAGAAATATATTTTCAAAAATAAACTCTCTACAAAAGAGTGATTAAAAAATGTTATAGTTANAGAACATAAAAAACTGGTTACCATAGTAAACAAGAAATATATTTTCACAAATAAACTCTCCACAAAAGAGTGATTAAAAAATGTTATAGTTAAAATGATGGGAATTTCCATCATTTCCACCTGATATCAAGCTTTGTTGAAATTATACGAATATTTCTAATATTGAAGTAAATTAAATTACACTTGGCTGCTAATTGTCAGGATCTTTACCATGTGTTTATGTAAACTCTAGTTGATGATTGGATGAATGAATTAAGTTATTTTTGATTGGTTTGTATGCTAAAAGTTTGTAATAAATAACACATACTTTGAA
>CABFPE010000748.1:213856-254124 GCA_900660155.1 Hofstenia miamia
AAGTCTCATGTCTTCTTTTTCTCTTATCTGGAATGCATCATACAAATTTTCACAGTACCCAGCATCATAGCTTCTGCAGAAAAACCTATTTATTCTTTTTAGTACTGTTGAGTCTGCGCCATATATTGAAATTCCATAACGCACATTGCTAACTACTAATGCTTCAAAGATTCTTGTTCTTTCCTTAAGGTTGTAGTTGTTGGACTTTAAGTCTCTAAGAACATAAGCTAACCTATTGAGTCTTGTTAGAAGTTGTTTGCAATGTTTATTAAATTTCATGTTATCTTGAAATATAATACCCAAAATTGATATATGTTCACATGAAGAATAACAAGATTGCATTTCATCACAAGAGCATTCATTATTTAATTAATTCCTCGCTCCTTGCCCTCTTCCGCAACGTTCCCTTTAGTTCCGCGTCTGCTGTGAAACTCTCTTTGTTCAAGTCCATTCCTCGCACCATTCTTCTCTTCGCTTTTCCTTGTTGGTGGCCTTATCGTGTCTTGTTCACTCCAGAAGCCTGCTTTCAAATGGATCCACCCCCGCTGTCTCTCTGCTTTCATGCCTGTGATCTCCTCCTGTTCAATCGTTTGCTTACTCACAAATTGGGCCTTGATCATTTTGATTTCATAAAGTTCTTTAATTCTAACTACTGCTAATTTCATCTTGACTCTCGATCCTACAACTGCTATTGATTTTTTCCTCGCCCCAAGCTTCAAGAAATCTTTGATGTCTTTCCTCTTTTCAGAGCCTTTCCCACTTCGTTTAATCTTCCATCTGCTACTACTTCATCTCCTGTGACTGTCCTCGTTGTCCTATACCTTGACTTTATTTTTATTTTTGTAGTGTTTGCCTTCTGCGGCTAATAAAGTCCTTCATAATTATTATTTTGTTATTAGACACATCATTAGACCATCATATTCTGGCTAAACAACTGCTTTGAATGAGTGTTCTAGTTGTTCTAAATTGATACAAAAACATGATCTATGCATTGGTTTAACAATTTATGTATCGCTGCAATATTCTTATAGAAAATTACTATTGTATATAGGGTGACTACCCTATTAGGTGTCCAAGCTAATCTTGTGAAGAGAGCATGGCTATTATGATTTTTACTATCATGTTATATAATGTTGAAAACACCATAATTTTTACAACCGGTAATTTAGAGAAACCCGCCAGAAAATACATTTTTTGCTAAAAATCTGACAAAATTATATTACGGGATGATAAAATATTAATCATAATGTAATATAATATGGAAGGGTATCGAAAAAATTAACTGAATGCATAAATTATCAATCTCAAATTCGGAACAATTGTTAAAATATTTTGAAATTATTTCCATGGTGTAAACTTATGTCATAAATGAACTCACTTACTTTTTTCATTTAAATATTTTAAATATTTTATTATTGACAAAAACATAGCTCATAGCAACACCATAGCGTGTATATTGAATATGTAAATGACAATAGTGTATGCAATTTCAAAATATTAAGTCTACCTATTCAAAGCTTTTCATACACATCTTTGAATATGAATGACATAATTGGTGCAATTATTCACTGAACTAACATTGATTTGTCATCAAAAATGGAACCGGACCCATCAGAATTTTTAATAATTTTCATTTTTGTATCCGAATTTTAAAGAAGTACTCTAACAACAAAAAAATATTGGTATTTATTGTAAGGTTGGGATTGCGTCGCGGAATTTGAATTTGCACGTAAATTGTAACCCCGACCTCCGCAGAAAATCAACTATTTAAAATCAAGAGTTTTGTTGCACAGTAAAGTAATTAAAACTTGCATTATCATGAAAAAATTTTAAACTATATTTTAACATTGCGTTTGATGTTTATCTTAAAATTTTAATCCAATTGGCTACTAATTTTTTTTCCTAATTTCGCAAATGTAGAAGAAAACTTAATTTGTAGGAAACACAATAAAGCAATTTTGTGGCCTAAATAGTTAAGGTGATCATTGGAACCAGTGTGTTTGCTGTTCTCTTCTTCCTCATTGCTATCAACTAGTCTTGCCTGTTGTACGTCGACGACACTGCGATTTTTGATTTTGGTTGATCTTTTGCTTCTAACATTTCTTCTGATCTTGAACACTTGTCTACTTGGTCCTCTGTCAACCATCTTGATTTTAGTTAAACCAAGACATATTGTATTACCTTTTCTGTATCTCCCCCTTCTGATCTTCCTCTTCCTGTGAACTTTTCTCCTCATCACACTCATCTTGGAGTTCAACTTGCTGCTAACTTGAATTGGTCTGTTCATGTGTCCTTTCGCCTCCGCAAGCTAATTCCTCACTCTTTGCTCTCTTCCGCATTGTTCCCTTTAATTCCACGGCTGCTGTGAAACTCTCTATGTTCATGTCCATTCCTCGCCCAATCTTCTCTATGCTTCTCCCTGTTGGTGGCCTTCTCGTTCCTTGTTCCACTCTATGAAACGTTTCCAGTGTTTTGTAGTGTTGTATGCCTTCAGCGACTAAATATAGTCATTCATTCATTATTATTATTATTATTTTTCAGATAGGTGCGATTATTTTGAACGCGTATAACTAGTATTTTTCACGGAGGATATTAAAGAAATGCTTCGAAAAATTTTAGATCAAGCTATCACAAGTCATTCATTTAATTTCAAAGATCGTTGACAAATCACAAATGGCATAGCAATACCTGCAAGAAAGTTTCTTTAAGATTTGACAAACTGTATATATTTTTAATATCACTGTTGCAATTGAAATCAAAGATTATTAGATACTTCGATTGAAATTTCAAATGCGAAAACAAACTTTCTATTGATACTGCATAGGAGAATATGCACTCCTTACGGTGAGCCTTGAGAATTGTAACCAAAGCATTCTTCGAAATAATTATTTAAATACGGATTATCCTGGAGCGGAAACGATGCCCCATCCCCCTCTAAAATAAGGAAAATTCAATAAAATGGTCCAATAATAATAGATTTTTCATTTTGTTTTACCATTGGTCTCATTTAAAAATAATTTATTCCATCGCCTTTAAGATTAGCAATTATACATTTCAAATTGTCCTATCACATTGATTTAGCAAGTTGTATCATATGCGCAGCACCTTAGATATGCTGTCTAGAGATAATCTCACCGCAGGAAATAATCGTTTCAAAATTTGAAAAACCTATTTGCATTCGAGTATAAAATAACCATCCTTAGATGTCAAAGGTGTTGTAAGCCAATGACTTTCTTAATCTAATGCAATTTACAAGGCTGTTTTGCTGCATAAACAACAACGAACAATTTGACAGTGTATGGTTTACTAAAGCTTGATTTCAACAATACCTGGAAGGAATGCACGCGCGTTTATAGTCGACTACTAATCACACAACTTCATTTGATTTAGATAGTGTGAAAATTTGCTGTTCTGAGACTGTTTGAATAACTTCTTTCTTCACCATATCAATTTATGCTTTTTGTAAATTTTTTGTAAATGAGTATGGGTTGGCACCTCAGCATTGTTTTAGTAGATTTTTGGTATCAAAATTCTACAAGTAAATATCGATTGGCGTTCCAGTCATTGGAGATAATTAATACCATCAATAAGAAAAAAATTCAAATGCGCTAATAAGATTTTCTTTGATTTAAACCATTGTTGATTGTAGAATTTCATCACCAAGGTATAATTAATGATCCAAATTCCTTGGAATTGTAACAGCATAAATCTATATTTTATTCGAAACTTAGGGAGGAGTGAGAAACGTAACAAAATGATCGGTATTACATCAACCCAACGACCGATTATTAACTTATCCCCTAAGCTGCAACTCTAGTCATTTAATTACATTGGGCTTAGTTCCAAGCCTCTTAAGAAATTTGGAAGTCATGTGATCTACTCAAATCTATTAGTAAATGTGCACAGCTATATGCTAAAAATTATTTTTTGCCTAGGTACGTACAAATATTGGTTATTTTCAATTCAATTAAAGCAACAAGCATTATCAACTTGGTAGATAGCATTATACTTTAAATTAATTGATTACATTTTGATTTGAGGAAAATATTGAAGATTTGTACTTTAAGAAACAAGTGAAACTAGTGTTAGGTTAATACTCATTATCAGCGAGTTTTACAAGTGCTTCTGTTTCATGACGCAATTATACGAACGCAGCGCAAAATGTACAACTCGTGGTTGGGAATATATCTTTGCAAGAAGGATTGTTGAATTTAAAGACGATTAGCAATGAGCTCTGCTTATAAACTATTCTACTCAGTTACCAAAAATGGTAATATCTATCGATCGAGATGTGATCCTAATAATATATTGCATAACATATGATAATTGAATATTATGAGAGATAATTAAGTGTTATTCCTAATTTGGGTATTATCTATTATTTCACAAAATGTAAATTTTCAACAAAAGATTTTTTCATGATTTGATGTAGTATTGATGTGAAATTCAAATTTACTTGAAAAGAATACACTCATAGCAAAAATAGAGTTAATTAATGATTTCTTAGGATATTCTGGAATTATTTACTCCCGCGTTACCCCTCGTGTATATCTTTCGTATTTAAGTTATAAAACGAATTTTCATTGAAGAAATTAATTTCGTTTAATTGTAAGTGCTATAATTATAAAACAGTAATGTAAAGATTTTGTTTAAAGATGTAACGTGTGATACTGTTAAATTGATTTCGTATCAATGATTTTATTAAATAGTTTTATATTCGTATAAGAATTAATTAAAACTTCTGGGGGTGCACGCAGTAAAAGTATTCTGTAATATAATTATCTGTGGATTTTGTTAATCTATAATTATCACAATGCAATGCGTTTTTATGATGTCGAAAAGATAGTTTTATTGGGTTCTTGAAGACATTACAATAAAGCTGTATTTTATGGTGCTTGTTTTATGTTACGTTATTAAATATCTAAGCTACTGCTCTCGATTTATCTAAAAATTAGTCTATTTTAGAAAATCATAAAATTTATTGCAAGGTAGTTTCTGACAATGTCAGTAGAGGACGAACTAGCTTCAAATGACAGAAAAGTAGTAGAAGATTGTAATGTAAATGTTAATGGTAACTTTTAAATGATTAATTCCTTCTAGATTATCTGATATTATTATAGTCATATAATTTGTTGTTAATTTTTATCTAAGCACCACACTTTAAGTGCAGGAAGATTTTACTTGAATAGTCACCTGAATATAATAATGAAGATACCTCTTATTTTATTTTTTCACTATTTGATTATATTTATTTCAATTTTCTCCAAAGAATAATTTACACATCTCATGTGAGAAATACTAAATAGTGTATATTAAGTGATGTGACATTCAATGGCCTGACATTTGAATGTGGGAATAATTGATGTACGAGATGGAGTTCTGCGCAGTCCAACTACTTTTCTAATTATTTATTTTTACAGTTCACTAAAATAGGGTCTTTGTTAATAACATGTAACAAATTTGCTTTTCGGGTGAGTTCAATATATTTAGACTGCTGCGCTAGCATAACGAAATAAAATTTATATTATTGTTTTTTGTTATATAATTGTTATAATTGTCAAGTTCTATGCTCTGCCCTTTGCTTTTCACTTTCTGGTGTATTTACTGGGGGCGGCTCGTAGTATACAGTTGGGTGGTACTCATAATAACCGCTTACCCAAAATTGCTTTTAAAAAAAACTAAATCTAAACTAAAAATCTAGAACAATATTTACACTTCCCATTATGTACACTTGTATGCTTATATTAACATGTCTTGATTTCAGAAAATTTTGAATGGTAATTGGTCAGAAGGTTATTTTTATACCTAAATTATTGAGTAGTTCGAAGCTAATAATGTGAATGGGGATAATTCCAAATTTTTACAAGGGACAATGCTTGCCAAGTTTTCTAAACACATTTTCTATCTCACCTATTGTTCACCAAGAATAAATGCAACTGTCACAGTAAAACATTTCGTTTATTTCATGGATTTGATAATAATCCGAGGATAGATTTATTTCTGTGTTAAATCATCATCATGCTTATTGTTTTGTTAAACTTCATTCAAATATGTCTATTGAACTATGCATATTTTTCTTCATTTATAAGAAATCCTTGATGCTCTTCTCTTAGCTCTTTTTCACTTTTTTATTTAGAAGTGGCAAATTTCTTTATAAAAGGAGTGTTTTAATTTTTTGATATAATACTGCTATCCGAAATACACTAAAATCTCTCTAATTTAACACTTTTAGTACGCTACTCAACTTAATAAGGTGTCTAACACCCAGATTGACCCCGACGGGCTAGCCTGCGGCTCAGGACTAGGCCAGATTTGGGGAAGAGTCGGTTTGAGAATTGAAGAAGTTACGGGCCAAATAAAATTTTATTGTAAGAAACACACTTAATAAAGTTTAAATTTAGTTCTTTTGTTATTTTGGCTTTCACTTTGATTGTTCTAGAAAAGAATAATTAATTTCATGGTTCTAAAGCGATCTGCAAACGGGGCTGAAATAACATTTGACGTGCGTGTTGAGGCTGAAAAAATCAGCTTGTCAATTAATGATGTGCNCTGGCCTGCCCGCACCCGCTGTTCAACACGAACCCGCCCGTTAAGCTCTCAGTCCGCCCGTGGCTCGCCCGTAAAGTAAATCCACCGTGACGGACCAGCAAGCTGGAAATCGCAGCAGTATAAATAAAAATACATATTATCGAAAAAAATTGAATAAAAGAAACAAAGGAAAAAATGTCCAGATCCGATAGTAAACAGAATAGACTTACAATATTTTTATCTTTTTTTATGCCAGTCCGTGGCCCGGCCCTTAGGATCTCAGCTCGCTCACACACCACTAGTGTCAATGTGTGGTCAAATAACTAGTGAAACTCATTCAGCAGAGGGTTAAGTTAGCGAGCATCTAATTTACAAATTTCTGCTATATACCTAGAAATTCAAGCAATTGTGCGTTGCTAAATTGGGTTATTTATTCGTGGACATTTCTCGTATCGAGCTCTTCATTAGTGTGAGCTAAAACTCATTTTCTGACCAAATTTATCAATTATCTTCGAAAATTCAGCATATATACCAAAAATAGTAAAGCTTCTACACTTTCTGTTTTTAGTTGAGTGCACAGTGGGCAAATTTTTTAAACATACACAACGACTCTTGCCGCATACAAACTCAAAAAAATAAATTTAACATTTTTTTCTATAGAAATGTTGACAGATATACCCAAGCACACAATGTCCAAATTAGAAAATTTTATGTTATGTTTGTATATTTAAATATTCTGAATTTAGACACAAATCAAACCAGTGAAAATCAAGATTCAAATATTGCAGAGAATTTATCTGAATGTCTATTGCAGAAACTCGTTTTCGACAAAGCCAAGAACGACGATCAAGAAGCGAGTTTGGCTAAAAGCTATGGAATTACAATCGAACCGTATAAGGATGAAACCGATATGCCAGATATAATGAAGCTAATCACAGAAGATTTGTCCGAACCTTATTCTATTTATACGTATCGATATTTTATAAACAATTGGCCACATCTATGTTTTCTTGTAAGTTCAAAAAATTTCATTAGTCAATATTTAGAAATACATGTGCATCCTATGGCATGTGATGAATATTAATATAGCATACAAACAACGTGCTTTATGTACTATTTAATACTCTTAGAAACATAGCGTTGTTAATTTTGAATCAAATGAAAAGATGTCTTAATGAAATATTGAAGGACTACATTTACTTATATCCTAATTTGCGCAATTTCAAGATGTTGCAATCGTTCGTAGATTGTCTACCATTTTTCTTTCCTACGACCAAGAATTCCAGGAACTTTCACAGCTTTATATAAGCTTATTACAAACAATATTTTTAAAATTCCTAGTAAACCATTTTCCTCTCTAGGTTAAATAGAATTCTCGGTTGTTTGCATTTTAACACATGCTTCAATTTCTAGGCCCGGCATGAAGGAGAATTAATTGGTGCATTGGTTTCGAAACTTGATGTACACCAACCAACAGGTGCTCGACGTGGGTACATCGCAATGCTCGCAATTCACAAATCACATAGAAGGATAGGCCTGGCATCCGCACTTGTCCGCAGAACAGTCCATTCGATGATAATTGATGGTTGTGATGAGGTTGTTCTGGAGACTGAGGTGACCAACATCGGCGCTTTGCGCTTGTACGATAATTTTGGGTTTATCAGAGACAAACGATTGTTTCGTTATTATCTTAATGGAGTTGATGCGTTTCGTTTAAAATTATGGCTTAGATGAACAATTTTTCGATTTTGTATTTTCTAAATTTATTATTGTAATTGAACAATTGTGGTTTTCATGGAGTTTTTTTAATTAATATGAATATCAAAAATTTTCTAAGACTGTTTATTATTTAAATAAATCTTAAGAATTAATTGTACTAAAGGTATAAATTCATTGCTTTATTTTTTACATAATTGTTTAAGCTCATCTGCAACCACTTTTTGAAGCTTGACAGTTTCAAAAAAAGATGATCGTTAAATTATTATGAGCTCGAATTGGATCATTGAAATTTGCACAGTACAGAGTCAAAGCAAGGTTATTACTAATTTTTTGAAATGCATCGGCGAACTAAGATAATTTTATGCAGGATTATTTAATGTGAAATTTATATTTGAAGAAGAAATATCTATATTCAGAAATTGTGTGAACAATAAAGAATACTGCTAACAATTCTGAAAGCGTCAAGAAAAGAAATACAAACAAAATAAAACAAAACAAATATTTACAAATAATGATAATTAACTGGGATTATGGCGATGTTAGTTTCTATTAATAGAGTAATCAGGATTGTAAAATTTATAACCTCGCCATTTCAGTCTTTTTATATTAAAGGTGCAAAAGTATTTTTTAATATCAATCTTAGTTTTTAAAGTATTTATTTGTTTGATGTATTTTGGTAATTCATTTCATATATTTATAGCTGTTTAGAAAAGAGTTTTTCATTATTCGCTCCTTATACCTGATTGGTTCAATTAATTTGCGTTCTTTTGTTTTGTTTATTATTTTTTCGGAAAGAAAGTCATTTTTTGGAAAGTATTATTGATTATTTTGAAGAATGTCTTTAGAACATTTATATAGATATAACATTGTGGATGTAGAAATAAGTTGGAGATTTTTCTATATTCATTATTATTAACTGCTTGATATGAACACCGTTAAAATTAAGTTTATATTGAGGTATCAGTAGATGTAGAATTTGACTTAACAATGCAGAATTGAGTTTTTAAAGGATTCACGCTTAATCTTAAAGAAGCAAAATATTTGCGAGAGAATTTCATTTTTTCAAGAATTTGAATTGTTTTTTCGAGAGATTTATTAGAATTATATAATATCGTATCATCTGCATTTGTATAACATCACATGTTAAATCGGACTAATCGTTTAGGTAAATATTAAATAGTAAGGAACCCAAAATTGTTCACTGGGGACTCCATTTTTCGTGCAAACCCATTCTGAAAAAAATTCATTAAGCTTTACTCGTTGCATACTATTATACAAGTAACTAGAAATGAGACCTATACTGTCATTAGATAAACCTAGAAATTTAACTTTTTGTAGTAATATGCTATGATCAATCGAACCGAAGCTTATGAAAGGTCTGAGCAAGCTACTACTGAGTATTCATTATCTATTTTTCGCCATTTTTCAATAGCCTGTACTAAAGTGCCGCTGTTAGAAATACCATTACGAAAACTATGTTGTGTTTTGGAATAAAGATCATGTTTGTAAAAATGCTCATTAATTTAAATAAAAATAATTCGTTCAAATACGTTACTGATTGGGGAGGGTTCCGGTTAAGTTATTTGCGTGTTTGATGATCTTAATAAAGATAGTTAATGAATAATCCCTGTTAGGGTTTTCCTTTTTGGTTCTTAACACTAGAAAGTTCAAGCGGTCAAATTTGTCCACTTTGCACATCTTAAATGCATTTATAATGCCTCATGTAATGAGAATTTAAATAGAAAAACAGCTTATTTTGTTTTGACACTTTTCTTTCATTTGCTTTAGTTTTACTTGAGTGCGTCAATTCTGACAACTGCATGAACTCAAGACTCGTTGGACTTTCTAGTCTATTACAATTAAATAGAACACCTTTTTACCTTCACATTAGTTAAATTCAAATACATTTACATCAAATTCAAATTAATCAAATACAGAATATCACTCTGGGGCCGTTTCATGTAAAAAATATAACGTGTTTTACACAAATGTTATAAAAAAATGGCTGAGATAAAATCAATATTTTACAAAAATTTGCCAAATGTAACACTAACAAAAATAATATGAAGTGAAAGCCTATATTTTCATCTTCTGAAAACTAAAAAAAGGTTCCTCGCAAAACATGCACCGAGACGTCTAGGAATCGCCTCTGTTATAACATGTTGCGATTCCAAAATAAAATCCCGTAATTCTCGCACAGTTTTAGGGTTTTTCTTTTCCACTTAATCCTTGAGAACATTTTCTATTGAGTTAATGTCGAGAGAATTTGGAGGCCACTGCAAAAATTGTATATTTTTTTACTCAAAAAAATCCGTTGTGAATTTTGATGTATGAGGAGTTGCCTTCATCTTGCTCCATTATCCAACCGTCTTGATACAAACAGTCTGCGTATGCTGAAAATTCCTCTATAATTGCGCAGTATTTTGTGCTGTCGATAGTACCAGAGCCATCCACAATTTTCAAGTAAAACTCACGACAACCCAGGGCGCCCCATACCATGCCGGTGGGACAAAATTTGGGTGCCTTTCTCATGGGCCGCCTACTTCGTTTTGAGTAACAAACTTGTATTTTGTTACGGTAAAATTGGAAGAGGCTTTCATCGGTTAAAAAGCGTCTTGAAAATGGTAATCTTTCCAAGTTTCTGAGAAATCTAGGCGCTTTTGCTCGTGTACTTCTGTGACCTGGCGCACTTTTTTCGTCAATTTTTTTATGGATTCCAGACCTTTTTAAGTTTCGTTGCACTGTGGATCTGTTGACGTCTTTTCCCGTTTTCCGAACAAACCTTTGATGGACATTACTTGCAGAATAAGTCGGATTCATAATTGCAATTCTGGACAATTTTTGTCGACACTGACCAGTCAATTTCTTGGGCCGGCCACTTCCTGGCCTTCTCTCTAGTGACCCGTCCATCTTGAGAATGTTGTAGCACCGCCTAAATGTCCTGATAGGTATGTGAAAAATCTTGAATAAATCATTTTCATTTTTGGTACCTGTGTGGTAAAGATTTTCGAGTCTACTTCTTAGATCTTGACAACTCATGTTAACCTAGACAGGTGTTAAGTGAACAAACACGTTCACTCCTCAGTAAAGTAAGTCAATGACCTTTCCCTTAAGTTTGAATTAAAATATTGAAAACAATTTTTTTCGTTTCAGAAAGTGCTAAAAACAAAACCTTTACTGCGGCCACTTTTTTTGACCCAAGCTATACTACCACCATAACATAGTTTACCTCTCACCCACATGAAGAGCGCGGGAGTGTTTTCAAGTCAAAGTTTAATAATATCTTGGCAAATAGAATTCAAAAATGCTCATCAGACCTCCACCATTTGTAACTGAGTAAACACTAAGCACTGAGGCATCCCAAAAATAATGGATTAATCTATCGTGAAAATTACAACAATTGAATGGCTAAGCTCGATGTTTAGCATTATGTGATTTGAGTATAGTTGACCTTATCTAAAATGAATCAGACTTTCTAAGGAATAAATATTTTAAGGAAGTTTAGTGTTTGTGTATTATTTGTGAATATGGAGTTATATTTCTCATTTCATAATATATGTGAAAGAAATATCTGAATATATAATAGCTTATGTATCAACTTTTCATAACAGACATGTAAAATTATTTTTCGGTGATGGTGCATTTAAAAAATACTGAAAGAATCAACCACTGTTACCTTAAAATAACAGCTATATGTGCTAATAGTATTATTATATGATAATGCTACTAATAAAGATGTCAAATAATTATGAAACAAAATAGGAAAGCACTGTAGTAAAAAACAAAACCAAATTTCTCAAAAACATTTGTGTAAAAACAAAGCTATATATGCTAGATGGAATGACCTTAGGATGATTTCTGTATTTGGATTAATTTGTAATTGATTTAGATGAATTTTAAAAAGATACAGGAATTTATTTGAATAATGTAAATAAATTTGCAAAGCATCCGCATAATAAATACAAAATATATCTTTAGTAAATATTGCATTCTATATGAATAAAATACTGCGCGCATAATCGTAATTATATAATTCGTGTGTTCTAAAGGATTTAAGATATTTAGAAATAGCATTCCATTAAACTGATCTTAACCCTCGTGTAAAAAGTCTAATGCAAAAATGACAATTGATAACTTCTTTGGAAAGGTTTTCAATTTTAGTTTCTAGCTTTAGTCCTATTAGATGTCTTTGTTTACTGTTTTGAAATAAAAATCCTTTTTTTAATATGATGGATGAATTATTTTCAGATCATTTTATAATTTAATTGTCTGCATCAATATTCAATATTAAAGATGTAATTGTTTAACTGATCACTTATTTGTTATCTTAATTTGCTTGTAAAAGGCAGTTTATACTGGTTAATCTGCGTCGTGCTGGTTACCATCTGGATACACTAGATAAAGTATTTGTCTCGTAATTTTTAATCAAAATACGTTATGGATTGGTAGTGTATAGATCAGATTTTACGAATCTAAGACACCTGCAGCTATTCCTTGATAAATGCTCTATATACAGATGGACTAAGTATAAATATAACATGGTGGATATTTTAAAAGAAGAGGATAAGAAATGGTAGGATCATATTTACAATGATGAGTCTCACCCATTGTATGATCTCGTTATCACATCACTAAATAAAAACCATGAGTATGACACCAGGTACGGATGTATTCGTCCAGAAATTGCTTTAAATTTTTACAGATGCTTTTTCCCTTTCAGAATGGTGTTTAGTCATTACCCACGACTGTAATTTGTGAATTTTTTGTCAGTATGTTTTTTCTCATCTTTTCCTTTCAGGCTTGGAGCTGTATCTGTTTCTAAGCAATAAAGCATTATTATTATTATTAAATAACTAAAAAATCTTTGATCAAAAGTCTGATACATCGGCATCTTATGATTGCAAATAATTATAAAGAACTTCACGAGTCACTCACAAAGATTAAGGATATATTAAAGCATAATGAATATCCAAAATATATAGTCAATAGAACTACAAAAGAAAAACTTATCAAAAATAAACATTAAAATATGTTCTTAGTTCTATATTACTTAGATTACGAGCTCTCTTATAAGCAGTATGATTCTCGTCAGTTTTGTATGCTAAATATGTTTACAAACGTTCCCTTTTCCCTAATAATTGCAATACATGTAGAGTTTATCCTAAATATTTTTTTTGTACTTTTAAAGAAATAAAAAGCTAAATTGTACATTTGATAGTTAATTTATCTGAGGAGCACAAACTAAAAATTTAGACGTTATGGTGAAATTTCAAGAACTTGATTGTTACACTTAAGGAAAATACGGAATTCTAATTTTCATTTTTCATCAACACATACTTACATTCTCATGTATATGTACACACATATATATATATATATATATATATATATATATATATATATTATTAAGTTTACAAACTTATTAAGAATATAAATAATACATATTTCTGAATATATGTTTTGTTTCTTGTTTGCATTTAAAAATTACAGTACATATATATTAACAAATATTTTTTTACTTATTTTTCTTGAGTTTTACATTCATATTGTATAATTAGTTAGATAATTGTTTTCTCCTATAGTCAAGTTTTTCAACTTCTTAAGTAATATACATTTTTTCATTTCTTGTACTGTAGTCCAATGCGTTCCTTAACGATATTGAATAATTTAAAAACTCAAACATTTCTATTATACTTTGTCTTACCAAATGTAATTGTTCTTTAATTTAAGTGATTAGAAATATTCGATTTTCTTTAACAAAATATCAATAATCATCTAATATTTTGCAGAGCTTCTAATGAATTAAATGGTATTAACACACATTTTCTTATTTTTGTTTATTCCCCATTTAAGTACTTTTCTCAATTTTGATTTTGCTTTGTGTTCTAAGTTTGTTAATAAACAAGATGACTTCAAGAATTGGGGTGGAACAAGTGATCGAAAGAGTGTCACAGTCCATTCTATTGGTATAAACTTTCCAGTTTTTTTGACTGATCTTATGCCACACGCCATTTTCTTTATGATATTGTTTACTTCGTCTTCAAAATAGCGCATTTAATGTCCGACTTTTATTATCATACGTGCCGTTGACGGAGAAATTTAAACATATTGGTCTACCAAAGATTCCGTGGCACACCAGTATTAACAAAGATGCACCGTTTTAAACCATAAAGTATCTTCTTTTTGTTAGAAAATTCTGGCATGATTTGATAATATATGCATTCATCGGGGATAGAACTTGGAGAAACCATCAATGATAAAAAGTGGCTCACAGTGTCGAATGCCTTGCCCTTATCTAAAGTAGTGATACGATACGACAAGAATGATACCTATGCCGAAAACTGTTAATAGCTGTGAGAAGTTTAATTAAAGCACAGGTGCAATTGCTATTATTTCGAAATTCAAATTGATTATGACTAATCGAGTTTTGAAATGAACACGAAACAACTTTTTGAAAACCATTTTTTCAAACATTCTATACAAAATTGGGGTAATCGAAATTTCCTGTTTAGCATTGTTTTGATTCCTAAAATTTTTGTTAAGAAAATAATATACATTCATGAATTCCAATGAATTTATCTGTGCACTAAACGAAATGTAACATGGGTAACTGTAAACTCCCATTATGACATTTTTTTCTATGTTAGTAGTTTATTTATTGAAAACAATCTTTCTTAAACAGATTTATGTATGTCAATATACTAATATTACAAATCTACGATTAGAACAATAGCTAAGTAATATTATTTATTAAAAAGTGTGTGTTACAATAAGCATACTGTATATACAAAATTACAAATGTCACCAGTTGGTACGGACCAGTCACTAAGATGTGACTATGAAGTAACAGTTCTCAAGGTGTTAATCATCAAGGCTGGTGAAGAAGTAAACGTGTTCGTTACCATCATGTGACAAAAAACACCACGAATTTCACATATTTTGGTACAAAGGAGGTGGATTCAGTCCCGCCTTTAAAGGAGGGGGCGAATTCCATGAGCCCCGCGCTTTTCAGGGCTCCGCGCTAAGCAATTATTACAGAAAAGCTATTAGTAAACTTAAGCAAATTCAAATTAAAAAATTATGTTGCTAGTTGCACACTCTTTTCGCTTTTTAACGTTATAATTATTAGATATTTGTGATCTACTCTTCTATCATGTACACAGAATAATTAAGTGGTTTGTAGCTGCTATCAATTGAGTGTGATGTAGCATGAAATTTTGATTTTCCGAATTTAGTAGATGATGTTAATAACAACTGCAAGAATATTCTCATAAATACGTGATAAATAACAAATATATTTTAATTCAATTAACTTTCAAAAACAAGAAAATTTCTTGATAAATGCAACCTTCTTTTTATACGTAGCAATTGTTCTTGCAATCGAAGATTTGATTAGTTGACAGAATATACAGAACTGTATTAAGTATATGCTAAGCTTAAAAAGTATATATTATTTAGGTATATACTTAGGATACAATTATATATATATATATATATATATATATATATATTATAATTATATCATATTGTATTATATTTTTAATATAATATTAATTTTACCTTATGTTATATTTCATTATATTATTATAAACAATAATAATATTGTAATTGTATCTTTATATGCAGTGACAAAAGCGAACTTCTATTATTTCGGTATTAATATTAATTAAAAATATTAAAGCACAAGACATAGTAAAATTTGGCTATGAAATTCAGACCATTTAGTTCATACATACAACAAACGCAAAAAGCCGATAACAACAAAATCTGTAAAGTTTCAATAAGGCTTTTGGTTATACTTTAAAGTTCTTGAAACAATCATTATCCATAATTCATGTATTAGATGGGTTTTCAAAACCTCATTTGCTTTTTAGGGTGACTTAAAGAGAAACCTTGGCTCAATATTATTCTACAAACACTTAATTTATTTAAAGGGGCTTAAATATACTTTAAAATACTAAAGTATTAATATATTGTCTAAAATTTATAATTGTCTTCAAAAGGCTTAATATGTTTGTAATATCCTCAAATTGCAATGCATGCACTTTCTGAAATTACTTCTTTGATTTAGAACCAATATCTTAAACTGTTGGGATGTAATTATATACAATAATCTATAATTATAGTATCGAGCAAAAATGATATATTTTTCGAAGCTACCAACAAGTAAGATGCGAAATCCACATTATAATAACAGCGACGTTGTTTTTCTTATATGTCATATTTTGTCCCGGGTCCCGCGCAGGCTAAGGCCGGTCCTGAGTAGATTAGTGTAGAATCAGGGGGCAACGCATAACATAATAAATACAGTAATTCGAATGCCGAATATTGCTCCATAGCCTTAGAAATGTAACATGAACGAACACTAATTAACCTTGATTCCCTTTCCAAAATATAATACAACGATCAGTAACTAAACTAATTTTCTTTAGATAGAAAAAAGTAACTTCTACTATTTCCACACGGCATCACGCCGAAGATCCAATACCGAACTTATTTACTCCCTACGAAGATACTAAAATGATGCTGCCCTATGTGTCTGATTTCATAATAACTAGCTCAAATATATGCTCACATGATGTTTGTTAGGCCTCACACCTTATAATTAAACAGCATGTAATTGCCATGCATTCGTGTACGCCAACAGGCATGGTTTAACCACAGTGTAATAATTACGTGCTTTGTTCGAACGAAATTAAAAATGCCAAGTTTTATAAACTAGCCGTATACTTAGTCTTAACTTAATGCGACCACAATTAGGAAAGCTATTTGCTAGGAGCCATTAGTCGCTTCTAAGTTTGAGATTCCCAAATCATCGCCAGAGCCTAATGTATTATCGGCATTATTAATAACAAAATAAAGTTAATACGATGAAGAAACAAAATAACACCGCCGGGTTATGCAGGTACCAGGTGGCTAATTCAAGTCGGGTTTTCATTTTCGTTTTTCAATTAAAATTATTAAAAAAAATCAAAATGAAAAACGGAATTGAGATTTTTCGTTTTCCCTTTTCAATGTTTGCTTTTCATTTGCGAATCAGTTGAAAAATTTAAAAAATGAAAAATTGCAAAATGGAATGTGAAAAAAACAAAAATGAAAAATGGGCATTTCCTTTTCAAAATGAGCAAAGTGAAAAATGAAGGTCGGAATTGAATTGGCCCCTTGGTACCAGCATACCTAGTACTTGCATAAGCCAAACTAAATTGATTCTAGTAACCCTTAACAGGTATTCTCTCAAATGTATACAGTAACAGTAATTACCTACACTTTGTTTGCACTTTGAAATTCAAATAAAATTCCCCCGCAAAGCTTAGTTGAGCAACGTATAACTAAAACGAGGGAACAATTAATTAAATTCAGCATTATACTGTATTCGTAGTTCTAAGATAAAATGGAAATTACTGAACCAAAATTAAAAGAATTGAAACTAAACAAATCACTTCAGTGACTATCAAAGCTATCGATATTTGCCTCCACTTGCTATAATAAGTCACTTACTACTCAAATTAAGGATTTAACTTTCCTTGGCATTCGATATTAGTCTCTACCGGTCAAAAAATAAAAATTATATCTTCTATACATAGATGGATTTGGTCAGCATTTTGGTAATGAGGTCATAGAACTATGCCTCAAAAACATTTAATTGGCCCATGAGGGCAATTCATTTTGTTAGAAACACGAAGAATTTCACTACATAATATCATGTAATATTTTATCAACAACTTTTAACCCCCAAACCCTTCACTTTATAATATAAACTATGAGAAAATGTCCCAATACTTAAAATTAAACATAATTTTGAACAGTCTCATTCGAAACCAATGACATTCGCATACATTTAGTTAATACTGCGATTTAAATTCCTAATGTTCTGCCCGCAATGCTGATGGTTTCATTTCTTAAAATCGGTATATTCAGATAAATTTGTGTAACTGCTATAATTCGACCATTTGTGGCATAAAGACATTCATAAACTTTTTACCTCATAAATTTATTGGGAATCATTAAGTTTCAATGCTAGAAATACGAACTTATTTCAGTTAATAATTTGACGATATGATCAACAGTGCTATATTTTCGATTATTATACCAGTATGATATTTACTCACATTGACAACGGTATGTAATTATGTGATAATACCAGTTTTTGTTCGTATATATTGGTGTGAATTATTCATTGTGTTCTCTATTCAAGTAAACTCGTTTTGCTCTTATTTTGACTTTATTTTAAATTATGATTGTCTAAATTACTCCTGCGCAGTTAAAGGGCCCCTAGAAGTGGTACAGCAGCTCTAGCATATCCTTTAACTGAGCTAGGTATACGGTTAGGAGTTTTTGTCGTTATGCATTTCTTTCGTTAACTAAAATTGTTATTAATGCTACCACCTAAATTGCACGAGAGGAAAAAGCTCTGAACTTAGGTTTTCAACTTAGAACGTAGGTTTTACTCACTGCACCCAAGAATATTAGGGCTTCTCTTTTCTTTTTTTCTAATAGGGCTCTAGTCTTATGCGACTCTTTCACCAGGTTATCTGTTTCGGGTCGGCGGAGTGGGGCCACTCTTCCCTCTCACGATCTCCTGTTAACATTTTTACTTTTACTAGGAAAGGTACTTTAGTAGGAGGCGTTAAGTATTAAACTGTAGTTTTGGTAAATCCATGCTTCGACACGAATCCCTCATTAAATAGGGACCTACGACTGCTTGCTGTTTATGCTGATGCCACGATATGCTGTTTTGGGATGCGCAAACCGCATATCAAATATGAAATTCTAAGAAGTGTCCAGAAGCATCTGCATTATGTGTCAAACGAACAATTACATTATATATTTTGATTAGTTACAATTTCTTCTTCTTTAGTCAGTTCTAACAACTAAAGTTCTATAGAAATACCCTTGCCAACAGCACATAATGTTCCAGTTTCAAGATCTTCCACCCTATAAGTTCGCATGATAACAAACCTTTCAAATTTTACCTGGAAATATGTAGTCAATACACTCACATGTTCGCGATAATCGCATTATTGCATAATTTTTAATTGTAAAACGAGCACGTGTTCTCTAAGGATTGAGAAATTGGTCAATGCTCATATTTGATTGCGCATTTCAGAAAAAACTACAATTTTCGAATATTGCATTATGTCCTCTATAAAGGTATTGAGAATATATATTTATGAGATCGATCTGCTTGATTTTCCCTTGGAAACTGAACAAGGTTATCGAAAATTTTATATTTGCCTGTCTCCAATTGAGAGTAGCAAAATGCCAATTTCACTTTATCGAATTTTCCATCCATTTCAGTGGCTTCTAAGAAAAGAGTGAATGCACGAATCCAAGTGTTCCATTCTGACATGATATTGAGACTGTCAGCATCTTATGTACCGAATTTGAAATATTCTAAGTTCATTGTAATTGATAAATTTCTGTCACAATGTAAAGTTATGTAAAAGCAAGAATTAATTTGCTAAAATTGATCACACATATATGGGAGAACTAACAGGTTGTACAGTAAACATCAGTTGCATCTGTGTGCTAAACATGAGGTATACATTAGTGGTGTTCACTGTTGGTACCAGCCAAGATTGGGATCCTTAGAGAAACATCGTAATTTGAAGTAAAAGGCTGCAAAATAAAAAATTCTGTTTGACTTTCATTTATGAGTAACTTATACATTTTGCAATTAAGTCCTGCAGATTCAATTGCTAAATGTATTATTATCGTTAAATATACAAGTATCATAGTCATATTAACTTCAATTACAACTAGTTATAGCATCAATGTCGTTTATGTGTATACCGAAAAGAAGGGCTTCTAAAATTGTTTCCTCAGGGCGCCATTTTTAACAGGTAGCCAATCAGAAAATACATCATTTACTTTAACTCTCTGAGATCTATGTTTCAAATAGCTAGTTATCAAATTTCTGCTATTGCAAAAAAACCCTATATAGGATAATTTTTTATAAATAATAATAATAACAAATGACTTTATTAGCCGCTGCAGGAAACACTATAAAAATATAAAAGCAAGTCACGTTTTACGGCAGCGAGGACAAATAAAGTATGCGCAGATGCAAAAGCAGGCAAAGTTGGAGAAGAGCTCAGCAAAGAGAAAGACTTCAAAGATTTCTTGAAGAAAGGCGGGGGTGGAGAAGAAATCAATGGCTTTTGGAGGGTTGAGAGTCAAGGTGTAATTAGAAGCGATAGAAGAACGATTGAAAAACGAGTGAATGGTGTGATGCTTCTTGGGACGACGAATGGAGAACTTGGCAACATTATCAGAGCGAGTGGAGAGGGAATTAGAGAAGTTTATAAAATCAAAAAGATCAAGGTCCAATTTGTATGCTATGATCAATAGAATCGAAGGCTTTAGAAAGATCTAAGCAAACAATAGCTACGAATCTATTTGCATCCAGTGATGATCTCCACTTTTAGGTAGCATTTAAAAGGGAATCAGAGAGATTGCATCAGGAATAAACTTCGTCAAAGGTAGAACTCAAAATTCCATGAAAATAAGCAGTTCATCTTTAGCAGATGAATATTCCTTTTCGCTTCAGAGAGCAGTTACCTAAAATGGACAATTTCTTTTTAGTGTTGAAGTTTTCATACCGTTTTTAATTATTAACTTTGCTTGGGTGATATCTCTATTGAATTAATCCCTTTTATCAATAGTTCTTAATGTAATATGAATTTGAGGTTATGCTTTGCTATTTATTAATTAATTCTAAATCACTCTATTTTATTATAGGAAAACAACATTGAACATTCACAACCTTCCGGTTAGGAAATCTCAATTGTGAATAAAGACCTATGATTGAGAGTTGTTTGAATGAAATTTCTTGCGCTTAGCCTAAAGTCCACTCTTGTAACCTACAGTAATTTATTCGTCACGTAAGCTGAATCTAATAGACAGTGTAAAATAATTTAGCTCTAAATATATTATATATATTGTTGTAAAATGTATACTTACTCATAAATCTAATTTCTAATATTTAATAATTAATAATAAATGAAATTTGGAAGAAATGAGAATTTTGTAGAATTGATTGACGTCAATTTTCTGTCCCAGTATTTATAACTGAATCGAGAGGTTAATGGAAAAATACGATTTTATTACGGGCAGGTGTTTTTGGTAGCTCGAACAACGTGGTGATCCTAAATTAAAGTTTAATTAGTTGCTGGCGAGATCCTCCCTTGCTATACAAATCTTTTTTCACTTTAAATAAATAATGGATTAAAATCAAAACCGTCACAAAAGCTATTGATTTACCTAAATGACAATCGCTAGCTTCATATTAAGTGCACTAACTTTAGCCCAAAAACATTTATATATGTACGATTTTGAAATGGTAATCACTCGCAAAATCAGATTTTTCTACAATGGACATCCGTAAGGAAAAAGTGGCCAAAAACACTTTTGAATTGATATAAACTGAACCAAAAAATTACCAATTTTAAAAATTGCAAAAGCAATTTTCTTAAATCAAAGTTCCTGCTCGATAAAATTTTGATTTACTTGGAAATTTAGTCGCATTTTGAAAATCAATGATCACGTATTTCTAACTCATTGTGAAATTTGATTCTATTCAATAATACCAACAAGATCTTCTTCATTTGTTTTGTCAACAATAGGCTTTACAATTACACTTGAAGGTATGCAGCTACTCTTGCATAAATACATACTGGCTTTTAGAGTTACACTCAAATTTTATTTTGCTATTAATAATATTTTTTAATATGTATTAGCATCACATTCACAAAAATCTATCCTACTTCCATCTCTGCTTTGTACATCTAAATAGGCAGTAAAGTTTGAATTAAATAGAAAAATGTTTCGGATAAATCATAATTGAATGAGAAGTAAAATTTGTCTTTGCATTCAATTTTCATAGATTGTTTTCTTTCCGTCCTTTGTTAAAATTGCAGTTATTGCTAAACTAAATTTACTATTCACTGGAGAGGGCAAAAAGCCCCAAGCCACTGCAATTTGTTTCAATTAGCAATATATGAATTGTTTTTTCAATACTTTTCCATTACTCCACAGCTTATCGCGTTCAGTAACTAACTCAAGTTTAAGCAGAATTGCTTTAATTGTTCTTAATTTATGCATACCTGAAACAAAAAATACGTGTTTACGTGGTTAGAACAGAAAAGTGTTTTTTGATATAACACTGATTGAGAGTAATTAGGAGTTAAAGATAGCCAGTAGGCAATATGATCTGTATATGAAAACCTTACCAAATCAAACCATGGTCTTCTAACAAATAAAGATGAACTAAATAAATTAACTACCAAGAACGACTGAAATTACTAGTTGAGAAAAGTTAACATAAACAGCAATTCTTAAGTTTGGCAAATATTATTAGTACACTATTTTTAAGAGACCACGAGACAGACTTTCAATAAAATATAAACATTGTCTACAATTTATCCACAATATATTGGTTTGCATAGCTACGTGTATAAAGTACTTATTAGGATTATTTGCTCAGTAACTAATCTCAGGCTCCATGGTTGCTCAAGCCATTTAAATTGAAAATCAATTTGGAAAAAATAAAATCGAAACTATTTGCTATTACTTCAATTAAAATGTCAATTTGACGATCCTTGCGACAAGATGTCTACTGATTTCGTAAGATATCCTTGCAAAGGTTCACATCAAATGTCATAAATAATGTGTTCCAGTTAAAATATGTGAAACTGCTTATCAAGTCATTATCAATATTCAAATGAGGCTTTTAAGATATTTTAGTAGAGGGCGGCTGTCTAACTAAAGGAATTCAAAGGTCTCAAAAATGAATTAGATTCTTATAAGCAAAATAATGGCTTCGAACTATTTATTTGGACAGGATCGATTCGAAATCCATGAATTATCAGTTCTTAGTCAAGCAGCAAAGCAAATCAAATCAGTTTTTTACGAACACTACAACTGTTTATAAATTAAAAGTCCAAATAAATTCTAAATTTTTAGTGGAATAAATTGAATGTCGTGTTTCAATTTTAAATAAAGAAGTTCATTGTGCCCTGAGCTGTTTTACAATTTAATAAATTTTCCTGACAGTCACACTTTGAACTTTAATTTTTGATAAAATTTGTTGTTGTTTCTTATTGAGAGTAATCTTCAATAATAGATGTTCGAAATATTTTATCATATTACAATTCTTTCAATATGGTTAGATATTTTGGATCAATATATACTAGTAAATACACTAAAAAACAATAAACTGCATGATAGTCATGATCACAGAAAAATCAATGTCATTATGTAGCGCAACAGAAAACGGGTGCCATTAGAAAATGTTGATAAAGAATAAGTATATTTTTATCTATATTTCATCAATGAAGTGGTACTAAATTTTAGCTCAACATCTAACAAAAAACGGCAGTAAGAGTATGAGTCAGCAATGATTAATTATGCAACTTTAGTAGAGTGTAAAAGGGTAGAAAAAATGAACTAATGCTTAAGTTGAAGTTCTATGTGACATTCCCGTGATGAATGCTCAAAAGTTACAATTTCAAGACCATTTAAGGGTGCCAAGAAGCTTAGAATTTACAAGAACTTGAATGGCACTTAAATTAAATACCAGTTATCTCAGGACGCTTTAAGAACAAAACAGTTTCCTTTATTCTATTTCAGCAATATTTTAATTACCAATTATAAACTTAACAGCACAGTAGGTTTCATAGAAAGTTAAAATCCCGCTAAGGTCTAAATCAATGCTTAACAGTCAATTAGTGAAATATTGAAATTAATATCTATATTCATTGACAAGCATCAGTCAATTAATGAAATTCGGTCATCCTATAATATACCATTTTCGCCTTTTTAAATTTAAAATCAATCACTATGTATGATTCATAGGTACATGTATATCCATAGATGAACCTTTATAAGTTTTCTGTAACAATATATTAAATCTAATGCGCGAACTAAAAAGGTTTCAGTAAACTATATCACAAGGAGTCGTTTGCTCTAAACTGTTGTGCATTATGAAATAATTTGAATGTTGATATTATATGCAAATTAAGAAAAAACTAAAAAAAATTATTACAAAGGCAATCATTACTGAGTATTTCAAATAAATATGAACGTGAACACAATAATTTTAACAATAGTGTCCTTTTTGTAATTGTGTTGTATTAGGTATATTCCTAGTGTATCATATCTGCTTTAGTTTGTATTTATTTTCATTTGTTTATGGCTGGATTACAGTAAGGGGTTCTAAGCTATAAATACTACTGAAACCCATTTTGCTAAAGAATTAATATCTATAGAATACACTTTATATTATTCGCATAATCGGAATGAAAGCAGTAATAAATTTGCTTAATTCTTGAAAATGAGATTGACTAGAACATAAGGGAACAAGCATTAACACGTCATAAGCTTTGTTAATTATTGTGATAAAAAAATTCATTATATTAGAAATTAGATATTCACTTAGAATTTTCTTTGAAGATAACTCTTTCAAAAATTAAAGAAAGATGAGAGAGTATAGAGATTTCAGAATTAGAAGAACATAAATGTGTTGCCAAATTCTTACCAGATTTATAGATTGAAATTACAGCTGGAAACTTTCAAAGATTCAGGATAAGTTGCTGTTAAAGAAAAAATGTTTTTAAGTAGGATGGGGTTTAAGTTATCATAAGGAGAAGTGTGAGATTTTATCGAATTTTTGAAGTGTATAAATAGAATGAGGAGTAAATGAATTAAGAATATGTCGTAACATATCTTTGTTGTATGGGTAGTAATAATCATTACATATTATTCTTACCCTGCAACCTGCAATGAATGCTTGGTGAGGAAGTTCATGAGATCGGTGCTTGTCAAACGTACCTGTTATTGATTGTACATTTTATCTATATACCATGCATCACTGTAACTTTACAGTTTTTAATAAAATATTAGTTAACTTTATCTTACAATCTTAATGAAAATTTGAATTGCACCAGGTCAGCAAAATTGCTAACTTCATAGAATATATAAAATAATGCAAATATATATGTTGATTGCTTTTCTTATTTATCAGTATTTTTGAATAATAAATTTCACTATTTTAAGGAAAATCTGGTCATATTTTTTTTTCTTAAAATAGCATTTTGCAAGAAAAACTCTTACAAATTGTTATAAGAATTTGGAATTGTAAGAAATCCAATACATTTAAATGGAATAAAAACTATGTTCTACTAATTAAAAAGATTGCTGTTAGAAAGAATAGTACTCAAACTTATTCTAAATTATTATCTTACGAACACTGCCCTTATATATTATAGAAATTCTTAATGGTATTAATATTACCGTTATTCTCATGTAAATGTTTAAAATTATATTAATATAAACAAAATTATCCAAATTATATGTGTGGTGTAATTTATTATTTTGTTGTGATTTGTTGTGTAGACTGTGTGATACAACAGCTTTTTGCTCTTGTGTTGTATTGGTTGTTGTGTGAAAAGTCTCACACAACGGCAAGCTTATTAGAACAGTCGAAATATTGATGCCTCTCTACCTGCATTACGGGTCCATTTAGGCCTCTACATTAACAATTAGAAATATTGCAATTTGATGACCAACCTAATGCAGTTCGACAATTAGACTAGCTATGGCAAAGAATGTGTTAAAATAAAAATCTGAAGTATTATTAAAAGTTTTTAGCAACTCTTCTGTTTTTCAGTTGAGCAATGCAGACAAACATGTGTGTAGCAATCACAGCAGGTATCGGTTTTCTTGTGCTCCAGCTGGCCAATACAAGTTGGGGAAGTAAAGCAACCTATTGAGATGTAGAAGTACAAAAATTATTTTTCACCTGTGGCGTGTGTAATGGGAACGTGGTTGAATGCCTCATTCAGGTCTTCAACATTTAATTTGATTGATGAAATTAACAAAATATTGTAAGAAAAATTATGAATACTTTAAAATCTAACCCTGTGGAATGTATTTTCAGGATATATTTTTTCAATACTTTAAAAGTTATGGGAGAGTTTCTCCGCTTTTGGTGACTCATGTTGATCATACATAGATGTACATCTGTCCGAAAATCCTGCGTACGTCCCATATTTTCACATTGATGATGGCATTGAAGATTAATTGCACCATGAACTGTCTTGTCATCCAGCGCATTTTTTGAAAGCACTGCACGCATTAATGCATGTCAAATCAAAGATAGTCTAGCAAACAGCAATCAGCAAGCGCATTCCCAGATAACAATTTAAGGTCGAAGCAAAGTTGTTTTGTGTTGTTATGTGGTTATTTTATGTATCAAAAACAACGTTGTTTTAACGTCGAAATGGTAACATTTTATTAGTCAAAGCAACGTTGTTCAACAGCGTCCCATTAGTCAAAACAACGTTGCTTCAACAACGTCCCATTAAGTTGCTTTTTGGTTGTTTTTTTAAGGAAAAAAAATGTAATAGTTTGAGGTTGCAACAACGTAGTTTTATGTTATCCCATGGTTGTTTTACATATCTAAAACAACCTTGTTTTAATGTTAAAATTTTAGTATTTCATTAGTCAAAACATTATTATAACAACGTCAGTTTAGATAGGTTTTCTGTGATTTTGTACACAAAACAGTAATATTTTGCGTTTTTTTTGCATTGATTCAATCTCACACTTGCTGGGGATATTAATAATATTAAGAAAGTAAAAAAAATAGTTTGATCATGAGCTTGAAACTTAAATAAGCAAATTACAAAATTTTACCTAATTTCTATAAATTCTTTCTTCAAAGCAATGTAATTTGAATAATGGTAATTAAGAGACTTGAAGTATTTGTACACATTCAACATTTTCATTAAACTAAAATACTAGTAAAAAAATATTAACTAATAAAAACCTGCTGCTTTTGTGTGGGGCATCACAATTTACTTGAAATTTACCTAAAAAACAGTATAATCACAAGTTCATATACCAAGAAATTAATTAAGAACTCATAACCAACCAAATTCAAATCTATTTCTAATAAACAATTTAAATTGAAATATTCAAAAGTCATTTAATTTTTCAAACGTTACACTTCTTCAGCAGGCTAACTTTTGCTGATCTAAAATATACAATATTAATAACTGAAGAACATATATATATATATATATATATATATATATATGTGTGTGTGTGTGTGTTCTTCAGGCTCTTATTTTTGACAGTTCGAAATTTTTTGCTCTCCACCTTTAAAATGGATCCAATACCTAAAAACCCTCCCCGAGAAAATTAGAAATATTTCAATAACTTTTAGAGGTGGTCCACTCAAGATACAATATAGGCTTTCAGCGTCTTATGCACTTGCCTATTATAACACAGGTGCTATCGAGTGAGAAAGATTTCTCTGGTTATCAAGCGATCTACCTTTTGATTGCTTTTGGCTTGTTGTGCTAAATGAACTTGACTTAGTTTTTATATACTAACATTAGAATGTACATGTATTTCATAATTCTATTCTGATGTTTTTATTTCAATTATTTCAAATCTGAATGTCTCTTTGATATAATAAATTCTTAAATTAAGATATTAATATAAAATTCAAAAGTTAAATTTATCTATTAATTAATATTTACACTATTTAAAAATAATTCTAAGCTATCTCAGTTCAGTATGTTTTTGAATATGCAGTTACTATGAAAACGTAGCTTGTTTACAGAAGCAATAATGAATGTAGGAAAAAAGGAAAGAAAGGAAACGATATATAATAAGCAAACCGCACAACAAATGCAAGGCTATTAAAATAGAAAATATAAAAAATAAAGGCTACAGAACATAAAAAGATGCAGAATCCTCTTAACGTAACAAAAAAAAGTATCAAAATTTTAAATATACTTTCACAAACAAAGCACTTCAAACGTGAAATGAAACTCAATTATCACTTCACCTCACGCGTTTTGTTGATGAATTAATTAAAGATCAAACTTGCTTAAATTATATTTGCTTATTTGTAGTTTTTCAAATTAGCATTAACAGTTAATATTATGATGTTAGTGGTTGCTGCAACAACCCTCTGTATAAAACACCCATAAACAACGTAAAAACAACCAAAATTGTTATCTGGGTTGTAGACTCTTTTGTTAACATGTGGTTAGCAACATTCACACAACACACCACTTAGTCTTGTGGTAAAAATAAACAATCTTTAGCTTCTGCTTTCCTTCAGGGACAATGCTGGAATTTAGAATATAAATCTATGTGGTGAAGCTCTCCGCTGGTCAGCATTGCCTTGCAAACTTCCATTTTTCCTAAATATTGTGACGATGATAATTCTGTTCATCCATTTCTGCGGCACTGATTAAGATGCCAGAAAGTTCTCAGCGCCAATATTGTAGCCTTTTCACAGAATTGCTGTATGCAAAATATTGAATCTCAAGTTAATTGATTTGTGCCTGAATTTACTCTTGCTCAATATCCAGGAAAAGCTTCATTCCATACGTGGTGTTCCAATCAAATTAAATGGGATGCTGCGATTGTAAAGTCACTTCGCCAGGAAGCCATCATCTCTCTCATAGATATACTAAGTTCTCTCGCTTTTCTGTGTTTAGCTGTGTATAGAAGAATTTGTGTCAACAACGTTTAATTGATGAAAAATGACTACTCTTCAATGTCCTATTCTTCTTAAATTCGTGCAAAATTGTAACTCACAGATTGCGTTGGGAAGTGTTCTGGATATATATCCGAACTTTAGGAGAGGGTAGAGTTGTCGGTCATTCGTGCTCAACAGAGGCTGCCACCTGTTAAGGTTGTTCAGCAGAAGTTGCAAAGCTTGTACGTTGTACCATTATTAACTCGCATTTCTTCATCACTAAGAGATTCTTTCTCTTCATACCTTAAAAAGAATTGTGGCCATTTTAAAATTTTTGGCGGTTGATATTGGAAGGGTCAAAAATATTTGAAGCATATAGTATTTATATATAGTATATTTATACTAAAAGCCAAGTATTGCATATTGTAAATTGCAAAAGTTAATGGAATTCAACACATGAAGAATAATATGGAAACAGCATAAAATAGCATATAAGAACCTTGGAACAGAAAATATTAAAAGAGATATTAATGTGTCCTTCTAATTGAATTGCATTCAAACATTGTTTATTACATACTGTACTCATTAAAATTATACACTTTTGCTTCTGTTAAACTCTCAGAATAATTAGTCAATATTCTGTTAAGAACTTCAATTATTAAGAGTAGTGTTCAGATTGGTGTCAAATTTGACTTGAACGTCTGTTTTAGAGTTTGTAGGAATTTTTTAAGTTATCCTTATGTTATGGAATGATTCCTACTTGTTGTCATTCTAATCCTAATTTACAATTTGTCATTCCAATTATGGAATTTCCATAGTGTGTGCACTATTTGAAAACAATTATCAAATTTAAAAGAAATTGAATCATCGACTCCAACCTGCTTGAATTCGCATTGTTGTTGATAGACTATATTTCAATTAGATAAAATCATTCATAAAATTGTAAATTTTTTATTATATTCCATTTTGTGTAACTAAATACATTTCTTTGATTAAATTTTGATAGAATTTGCATTCATTGTCATTAATCCTTGCTTTATGAAAATTTAATGTAAAAAATCACAAAGAAAATATAAATATATATATATACGAAATGTATATATAATACGAAATTACTCCGTACCCAATATATGCAAAAATTTTTTACAAAACATCAATCATAAAAAGCGGATGCAAAGCAAATATTACGAATTATAAAACAATAAGTATTTTGCCTAAAGTTGAACTTCTATTTGAAAGTGTAATATTTTGGAATCTTTATCTCCTCATAAGAAATTCACTATCAAATAATCAATTTGATTTTTATCAATAAAAGATCAACTGTTACACAGTTATTATCTAAGATTTTGCATATAACGAATTTGATGAAAATGCAATTATATCTAAAGTATATATGGATTTAGTAAAGCCTTAGATATGTACCATATAATAAATTCATTGAAAAACTTAAACTGTTTAAAATTGGAGGAATTTTTTTGAAATTATTGGCATCGTACCTGAAAAATCGTAGACAAGTTGTCAAAATTTGAAATACCATATCAAAGAGCTGTATTATTACTAGTGGTGTTCCACAAGGATCTCTTTTACTATTTGTAGCTTTTATAAATAATTTACCTAGTAGTTGTCAATCACTTCTGCTGATGATGTAAAGATTTCAAACAGTATTGTTCAAGGTTTAGTGATTGATACTGAACGAATTATAAAATGGGTTACAGCAAATAATAGGAAATTAAACGTCAACAAATTTCAGTTAATAAATATCAATTCTTCGTACATAACACATAAAATAGAAGTGAAAATCTTCCGATTGATACTTCAAAGCATATTAATGACCTAGGAGTTAATATATCTTAAATTTATCTTGGTCATATCACATTAAAAAAATCGAATGCGTCATAATTACAATTTCGAAGAAATTTACCTTCAAATTTACCATCATCTACTAAATTCAAATTATTTAAGTTAATTATCATACCAAATTGATTCTATGCCTTTCTTATTTATTATGCAAACTCCACAGATATAGATAAGCTTGAAAGGTTTCAAAAAAAATTTACGATGAATTAGTAATCTAGTATACAAAGATGTTTTAATTTACTACATTATATTATCAATTAAAGCATGTTTATCAATTAATCGATATAATCCATGGTAAATGTAATTTAATCAAAATTTTAGACTGTTTTCATTTGGATTTATAAGCTGTAGAAAATCTAAAGATCTAATATTTGTTATAAAGAAAACGAAAAAAAGTTTACTGATCATTGGCACTTCAATAGAATTAGTCGTATTGCTAACTATCTAATGTTGCAGTATAGCTTTGACTTGTTTGAAAATTCAAGAATTAGTAAAAAGAAAACATATGATATTCTAAATGATTTCTTGGAAAATTCGTATGAAAGAAATGGATGTAAACGGTTCTTTTTGTTTACGCAGTGACTGCAAAAAATCATCTAACTTTAGTAAATATTAGCTATGTTTGTTATATTTTTGTTATTCTTTATCTACAGTTTAATAAAGTCTAGTAAAGTAAACTATAATTAAGGCATAGTTAATCCAAGCAAAGCAATAAAACATAAAAAATTGATTACAGAAGATGTTTATCATAAGTTAACTTGATTATTATTTATTATTATTAATTTCAATTTTACTTAGTTATTTATAGTTTTGACATAACTCTGTTCAGAAATAAATGTTGGGCACGAGTAGTCTTGATTTGTGACATAAAATTGAAATTATGGTGATTCCGTAAATATTGCTAAACTTTAAGATTGATAACTGTTTGACTAAAGGGTGGTGAGGTTGCTGCAAAATTCGATTAATGATCTTTTTGTTTTCAGCTTTAATTAATTCGACAATGCAATATTTAGTTGATGTCATCTTAAATTTGAAGCATTTTCGCAGAAACAGTTGAATTTTTTGGAGGCTTTGGCAGTCTGAACAATAAAATGAATTCCATATACAATTTCTGATAATATTAGTGCGTTGAAAACTGTTTCTAATTCTTTTTGATTAACTCCAGATAATTTCAGATCTTTTAGTACATAAATTCAGTTGTTTAGAGAATTTGGAAGATGTTTAACATAATGTTTAAATTTAAAATTATTCTGGATTGTTATTCAAGTAATTTCGCAAATAGTACTTTTTCAGGTAAATTACATAAATTACAAAAACATGATTCAAGACATGATATATGTAATGAAATTAAAAACGATTTTTCATTGTTTATAGGTATATTACTGGATGCTGTCCATGTCTTTAAATTTTCAAATTCATCTGTTATCAAAATTACTACGAGGATTTTTAAGGCATGATACAAGTGTCGTACAATCATCTGCAAATTTCATGCATATGGATTTAATATTCTTTTCTTTAAGATCGTTAATAAAAATTCCAAAGAAATTAGGACCGCCTAATGTTCCTTGAGAGCAGCTATTGTTGATTTCGAGATAATCTAATGGTTGCCCTTTCCAGATTAGTCTTTGTGTTCCGAATAGAAAAGAAACTGTCCATTTTTGCAATTGACTCACCTTGCATATTTTTTTAAATTTTATAATTAAAATATCTTTAATAACATTATCAAATGCTTTACAGAAGTTGATGCTTCCTGCACACCACATATTTTATTTAAAGGAATGCATTCATAAAATTTCGATTCGAATGTTAAAAAATAATCTATGGTACTTACTTTTGACTTATAAGCAAATTGTGTGTGGTCTTTTATTTCACTTAAAATTGGGTTTATGTATGTAAAATGAATGGATTTTTCATGTAATTTAGTGATAATAGAAGTTACAGATATTCCTTTTACATCATTTGTTGTTTCTGCAATAACACATTTGGGAATTAGAATTAGATTGGTTTTTTATAAATATCAGGAACCACACCAAACGGCACAAAATTATTCCAAAGATTGCAGTAAATAGGTGCTAGTATATCCCACCAAGATTTATAGATCCAAATAGGTACACAGCTGGGACCTGTAGATGTTCTTTTGCAAGTTCTTAATATGTATGATACATAATTCAAAGGAATTTCTTTCATATTTTCAACATCTTTATCAAATCTCACAACACTTTTTTGGTTGTAATCTCTAATACAACGCTTAGCAAGTTTTTCATTTAGAATATTAGGGCTAAACTTTTTATAGTTGATTTTTTTATTCGCATATTTCCTATGCGTTATACTATCGATATTTCTCCACCAATCTTTGGATCCAATTTTAAGTAAATTTTTCTCTGTCGTAGTTGTTTCTAATTTATGTGCCTTCGACCACTTTTTCTTTCTTTATAGTTTATGAATTTTGATAGGATGTAGTGGATCTCTTGTAGTAGCAATTTTGAATCCTAAAACCAACCAAATATGTATTGTACTTAACATATTTATACTATATTTTGGCTACATCCGGCAAAAGTGTTGCTTTTTCTAATGGAATCAATGATAAACTTAAGTTCAACTCAAGACAAAAAAAAGTTCATTAAATTGAAGCAAACTGAAAACAACCATGCTTCTAATTCTTCTCTTATACGAGCATAAGAAATCTTTAATTGTTTGTCATACAAATTTAGAGAAAATGCAATGTCAAATATGACATTCAAAACTACTTTTTTGATTTAAGTGACACCAGAAAAGAATATTCACAAAATTTTCATGTTCCTTAACTATCATGCTGAAAGTCTTGATGGTTTCGTTTGTAAACAACTATTTTAGTTTTTATTTTATAGAATTACTTTTAAATATAGTATTTTGAAGTGTAGTAGTAGTAATGATAGTAGTATATGCTTTGGATTGTTTTTCAATTCCCAGATTTTCAATTCATGTCGCTGCTCTCTCAAACCACTGTGAGAAATCCCGCAGTTGGTGAATCTCAATTTGGCCATTGGGCGTATTACAATAACGGTTAAACTTTTTCAAAGTACAAAATTTTAAATGATGCGGTTGAACCATAACCAAAAATGAAAATTACTTTAGTAACAAAGTATTGTTGTGGTTTAAATTGACATGTGGTTCCTACTATTAAACTTAAGTCGACTGTTGCGGTGCTTAATATAAAGTGATCTTATGTATATATATTTTGTATATATATTTTATATTGAAATTAATTCACTCTCTAGTTAAATGTATCATTATTTTCTCAATTGCCCCTTGCATTTGCACACATCTTCCAATAATAAAAGTTTTTAATTTTCACGAAGTTTCTTACATTTTCAAGTGAATATTCTGTACATTAAATATTACGAATACATCTTTTAATACTGTCAATTATTCTAAAAAGAACTGTTCAGTAAAAATTTACAATCAAGAAGCTAGAACAACTCAATTTTTGTAGCAAAGGCAATGATAGTTTGCAGAAAGATGCATTTAATAGTGATTCTCATTGTAACAATAAAGTCTGTTGGAACAACAAAATTCACCTCAATCCATATATTTTCATCGAATTTTCTCTCTAACTAAGAAACACATTCGCTACATATCAGATCAATAAAAATTATTTTTATATTTTTTGCCAGTATATTTAACCAAAATTACCTTTCATTTTTGCAAATTATAAAAAGGCTGTAAGTGAGTTAATATCGACACCTATCCAAGCTGATTCCAACCAGCTCAAGTATTTTTTCATATCTATTGTTTTCTTCACGATTCAGAATCAAAACAATTATTATCACTGCTTAACAACTTAGAAAATGTAAAATTATTTTTGATGTGACAGACGTTCTACTTGTTCTAGAAAATTTTCATCAGCTTACATTATTCATTACTTCATATCGTTAATGGCAAACGTGTTTGCATATTAGGAAATTGAGAAGCACTCAAGTTAGTGGAAGAGAAGTTCTACCAACTTCTTTAATGACTTTTAGTAAAGACACTCGATGCACAGATCTTAATGAGCTGAGAGGCACTGTGAAATTAGGTTGGTGTTATTATGCAAAATGAAAAGACATTACTAAAAAACCGAATTGATGTTTTTAGTATTTCATAATGAGTAATGTCATGACGGTATATTTAAATTACAAATTTACTGACCAATATTGATTGATTGTATTGCAATTGGAATATTTCATGAATGTGAAATCTGAAATTCTTACGCTGCGAGATCAAAAATAGGTTGGTATGTGATACAGTTTTCAGTGTTTACATAGCTCTGGAATATAAAGTAGGAAAAATCATCTTTCCATAGCTTTTGTAAAACTGTCATTGATAGTTTTAAGATCAAAACGAATCGCTAATATATTTATTAATTTTAAAAGATTTATGCAAACATCTTTAAGTATTGCATCTATGTTAGCAGAAAAATTAAAAAAAAATCACAACTTATATTAACCCTATTCCTCCCTGAGAGTTAGCGTTACATGCTCTAATAATAAATTAGGAAAAAAATTTATTTTGTGATTATTTTTTTTTAAGATATATCGGCATTTTATTCCATTAAACAAATATTTTATTAACTCTATCCTGCGATCGATAAGCTGTTCCGTAAGTATGTATACATCATATATTAATTCGGTATATAATTGATATTTTTAGACTTAGCTATATGTTAAGCTTTAACCTGCCAAATTTCATCGACATTTGATATGGTAGCATTTATGTTTTGCAAATTTTCGATTACTAGAGGCGACCACTATGATGCCAGAGAACCAGAATATCGAATATCAAATTTTTATGTTCTCATTCAGCCACACTTAAGCTATAGTCTTGCCAAGTTTCGCAGCTGGGTAATGAATATGATTGGTTTGAAAAACGAAAAAACCGGTTTAAATAGAATTAAAATTTCACTATACATACAATAAATGTTAAACAAGAAAAAACTTGAAGAGCCCTTGCACCGGGCTGTAGTACAACCGCTCTGTGGTTAATCACAGCATTAGTATTTACTTTGCGTACACAAGAAAAAACATCCTTGTCTTAATGAAAAAATTAAAAAATCATCCTTAAACGCTTTAAATATACTTTGCTGAGTACAGTGGTGGAATCCTTGCAAAGCGTACTACGTATATTAATGGAAATAGATAACCTATTTCAATTTCAATAAATTCAACTTAAAATATAAAAATATTTTTATTAGTACTTTTCTTGAAAAAGTTATTTTGCTAAATATTATAAATATTTATTAGAATTTCCTAAAGCTTCAATCATAATCAATCTTTTTATCACTTCGTGAGCATCATATTGTTTTCACAAAATATTTATTTCTTCCAACTTTTAAATACATTTGAATAGAGTTAAATCCACACCAGAAAATGGTAATTCTAGTATTTTCATTTCTTAATTTGCTTTTTAATATTAAAAAGTCCTTCCAGCAGGTAGTTCACACTTTAAATTATGTCTACAATTGCTTAGGTAGTTGATCTGTTTAATATTAATCATTTTTATTAAACTAACAAAATTTTTATTAATGTCAATAGAAATATGGTCGCTTGAGAACTCCAAAAATGGGATTTTATTGAAAAATATTTTGGCATATCCAGTTAATATAATTAAATAGAGCCATGGATATTTTCATATGAAAAATTCTCTAGTTTTCATAGTATTGTATATGTATTCTAGTTTCAAATTTGCTGCACTTTTATTGTTCTTGGTTTGTTTCGCTTAAATATAAAATAAAATTAAGCTAATTTTGTATTAATATTAAAATACTTGCAAAATAATTTTGTCGTAATATCAATTTTTCAAAGATTTTCATTATTAAATGAAACCAAAATTCAATAAAAAATATTTGTGAAAGGATGTATTTAAATGTTTTGTTTACGTGAAACTAGATAGATTACAGCTTGCTTACAGTATGACCAACATTTCCTTTTAGATGAGATATTTATGCTTTAGTTGTTAATATGTATTCTGTATGAATGCACATCTGTTGCAGATTTTAAATAAATTCCACAATGTTTAAACATATTTGATTTCTAACATGCTGATAGTATATATTTTTATTGGTGTATGTGATTTTTTTAAGGTGTGTTAATATTTGAGAGACTGACGCTGTCTTCATAAGTCAAGTCACAATTGTAATTAACTTTTCTGTTTTAAAATAAACTCTGTTTAATAAAGAGCATAAGGAAGACAAAATGAATACTGATTTAAGATGTCAAATTACAGAAAGCAATGGTAATGACATTTTCAATTTCCGATATGTGTTGTTGACTATCGCCATTGATTTAATACTTCCGTTTTATGATCAACAAACTTTTATTAATAAAGACTGTGTTTATTACTCTTTAATTTTCCCAACAACTAAAAACTTTTTCGGTCTTAAAATTGAACATTAAACTTCTTATTTGTAGTATGCATACTGATCAAAATCATTGCAAGAAACTCAATAAAATGCCCTTTTAAATATTTTAATCATTTCATCCAGTATGATGTGAGTTTACTTACTTCTTTTGATCGTTAATCTAATTATTGAGTTTCGTTGCTTTCTCAAAATCAATTTCAAATTCATAAAAACGAAAGTACCATTATCACATGACAATCAAATCCAAAAAATAAGTAATTGATTGAATTGACTCAAATAATAGTTTAACCTTGCCAATCATTTTATAATAAATCTTCCTGTTGTATTACGGCAGAATACCAGTGTTATGCATTATTGAAAAATTTACAAAACATTTCGTTATCATAAATGGACACTGAATTTCATTGAACAAAAAGCTTGTATCAACTTGATTTTCAGGATTCATTGTATAGGTGAGATTAGTCAATGAAAAATACTTGAAATACTTCTTTTTTCTGAATATTGATTTTTTCAAATACTTGATACTTGTAAATGCAATATTTGTCAATAGCCTGTTCACAACACATAAAACAACATAAAAATATTCTAAATGGCCTTGAATAATCCTTTAAGGGAAATGGGCTTTAGCTATCACAATAGGAAAATACACTGCTTGTCAAATAAATAGATTACATTAATGAAATTCAGATGATATTGAACGCTTCTTTATGTTGAAATATAATCTACATTAGAACGATATTTTATCAATGCAATATCAGAAGATGAAGTGAAATAGAACTCTCTGATATTGATTAAGACAGTAAATTTGATGTGGCTTAGTGGAACATTTTAAATGTTGTGTTGTAGTTTCTGCTATAATTACATAGTGTATCAAGAAATACAGATACAGTACATGGTAGGGCGTATCGAAGGTGTATCGGTGTATCAGCCAATAATAAAAAATTTCTTATCAGATTAGAGCATAAGCTTACTTTAGTAGTTCTCTAAAAACTTCCTGTGCTTACGATTATATAAAGCGTACAAGTTAACATTTTAAACAATGTATGTACATGAGCTTGGGGGATCATTAAATGAATTGGAGGGAACCATATGGGAATAAGATAGGGATCTACTTTCGTTATGCTGCACATAATGGAAATCTTTCACGCTAAAAGAGTCTTGTAAGATAGGCTCTGTTTGAAGTGTAGTGAGTGCCGTAAATGCAACTAAAAATTTCTTTTCTAAATACCGATGCCCCCAAATAAATTTTCTTAATGTGCCCTGTAAATGGGTTATGTTGGTTCACACATTTTGCTAAATTTTTAGATATAAGATATAAGAGCATATATAAATGAGTTGAGTCACAGTTTGAGGTGGGTTGGGCAGATTAAATGCTCAATAGAACTTGCGCATAGGTGGGTCAAAATTCATTAGTTGACTTTTGGGTTAAGTTGGATTGGGTCGACATATTTAGACCCATTTACACCGCTACAGTATATAAATAGATATTTGGAATAGAAAGATAGAAAATTTTCATAAATGAATAATGCATTTCAAACGAATAGTCTTAAAAATTATAAACCTCGAACAATGACAAATATTCAGACCATGTATCGAATCCGTATTGTCGGTCCATGCCGGTAGCACAGACGCTTGTGCTCAAACGCTTTTGCCCGTGCCCGATGCGGGCCAGGACCCCAATAGATGCTATTTAAAACATTTATCGGTTATTATTGTAAATTTTTTTTCATACAACCTGAAAAGAATATTGATTCATTTTTGATTTTATATAAAATAACTAAATCGTAATGAATAAATATATTTCTTTTACAAATAATTTCAACATAGTTGAGATGAGAAGTTAAGTGCTGTTAGCAGGTGCAGGAGAAGAATTTGGAGAAACATGCAGATAGAATTCTCTAAATACAATAAAATATGACCCATACGTGCACATAAACGCATAAACTATCAGCAAAACGCGATCGCAAATGGTGGCCAAGAACTTCCACTCACCATTGATTAGTTTCTCCAGTTTCTCTCCAGCCACGTATTCCTCAATCCATGACACATTTTCAAATAAAAGCTGAAATTCTTTACTGTCGTGGCATGAGGCGTTGCTACTTCTGTGTTTGTTCTCAAACAAAAGGATTCTAATTTCATCTAGCGAACTTCGCATGTTCCTTTCCAAATGCTCCTTAACAGCTCGTCGTTCACGCAGACTTTTATGATATATTACATCATTGATAGAATATCCTTGCAAAAGAATGTCAGACTTCAATCTATCCAAAAACAAAAATGGCGGCAGAACATCAAAAAGAAAGTAGCGTAGAGATCTTCCCAATCGGAAATGAGTAGCTTGGTTTCTGAAATTTATATTCAAAACAATTACCGTGAACATAGTTGATGACGACACCGTGACCAGGTTAAAAAATAAATACTGACTTAATAATGGTACATTGTAACTGGACTTTGGGATCATCTTTGAAACAATCAATAAAAGCATTGTTATTGAAAGTAATAATGTCACAGTAAGTGTAATTTTTTCACAACAATCACAAGGAAGATAAAAGCTTACTACCGTGAGAAGGGACACCACAACAATAGGGACAAGAAGGTTGACAGAATAGAACAATGGCTTTCTCTTCATATGCAAAGTATACACGACAGATGCGTGATTTCCAGTGACACAATTGGGACACTGCTTTGGTATCGATGCTGCAAATGCATTTTCAATGTGCCACTCTGAACTTTCCCAAAACTGTGCACTTACATAGTCTGCTTCAGGAAGAGCAGGCAAAAGTTTTAGCTTCGAGCTATCGTACGATGAAGAGAGAAACTCCATCTTACAGAACTGTTCATCATAAGGAAACTTCGTTGCATCGATTGCGCAGGAAGTTTTGTAAATTGATGGCGGTGCAAACAGACAATTACCTAAAAATTAGATTAGGATTATGTGTTATTCAACATGCAACCAGAATCAAACACTGCTAAATGATACTCTCCTTTGAAACGATTGAATTCATAAAGAAATTGAGTTAGTCCTTCATTAATTGATTCACCCTTAATTATTGCATAGTTGGCTTTTGTTGACGACTTATCACATAAATGCATTCTTAGGTCTACATTAATATATATATATATATATATATATATATATATATATACACACATTTGCTTACAATGTTTTTTTGATGGCATTATTTAATAAAACCGGAATTAGTTGTTGTTATACAAACATCTAAGAAATTGAATTGATTATTTTCTTCTTAGTGATTTGTTGTGATGATATAAATAATTGAGAAATTCGGT